>CAJNIZ010044127.1:28720-38931 GCA_905231905.1 Symbiodinium pilosum | reverse complement strand
GGTTTAGGGTTTAGGGTACCATTTCCCTTAAGGGTCCAAGTAGGCTTCCACGGGTCTATAGGGATATGCCAAGATACATAAGTCCCTACAGGGTTCAAGGGCACAAGTGCCCAAATGGTAGCGCTTCGGGTGCCAAAGATCATTCAGACGACCGTACTTGGGACTCAACCCCATTGCTTGGGTAGTTGGACCTTTATGGTTCTCATCTCCAAAATGAAAGACAAGGAAACGGCAGCGAGGATCCTAGTTGAAACTTCACGGTGCAACTGGCTCAGGACGCAAGTGTGTCCTGAAACTCTCGGATCTACTGGGTTGTTGTTAGTTGTTGTTAAGGAACTTAAATTANNTTGCCATAATGGGTATACATAGTCATTATCATATGGTTTCCTTAACATAGTATTTTCATGTAATTTCCTTAACAGCAACCCAGTAGATGCAGGTATACATGCATGCCTAGTTACCATCTTGTACGCTCACGGATACTGCTAAGGACTGATATCCTTAGTTAATCCCAACCCACTAAGCTGCAACCTCCAAAACCCCAAACTCTGAATCCTAAACCTCAAGCCGCCATACGTGCTCGAGCCAAAGGTCCGTGAACTCGGAACCTCCAACCTGAAGCCCTAAACCTCCAAAACCTAAACCCTGAATAGACTTAAACCCCAATCTCGGGCTTTTTGAATCAAGTCTGCTGGCGATGTAGCTGCTGCCTTCCAGGTCGTGAGGACTGCTTCACGGTAGTTTGAATATCGTCTGGGGTTTAGGCCCAAAAAGGCCAAGATCCCTTGAATAACGAATATACCTTCAATCGTTCAAGCATGTGCAATAGATGTCCTTGAGCTTTCTGGGGGATTTTCAGGGATTAGGAGAGGGATTCTCGGGGCACTAGGGAATAGATGGCCCTAAAGGATTGATGATGGGAAGCATAAATAGAGATCATAGGGATCTTCCCTGAGCATTCAACAGGGCATGGTACATGAGAAGCCTAAACCCTAAACCCCTAAACCCTAAACCCCTAACCCCCTAAACCCTAAACCCCTAAACCCCTAAACCCTTAAACCCCTAAACCCCTAAACCCTAAACCTTGAGGTGCCATGCTTCAGGTTTAGGACTTCAGGCTCTAGACCCCTAAGCCCTACATCCTTAAACTCCATAGTCCCCCTTAAGCAGATAGGGTTTAGGGTTTAGGGGTTTTGGGAAAATCCACTCGATGCATGGCCGCATCCCTGCTAAGGCCTCATTCGGCCAACACATCGCGTTGATCCTCGGCAATGGCGGGCCGAATTATTACTAGTAATATGTCTATAGTGGTAATTTTGAGAATATTTGCAAAACAAGAATAGTATAATAATACTAATAGTTCAGAGGTTTAAGGTTCCGGGGATCTTTAGGTTAGGGTCTGGTGCCCCTACCCTATAAAAGTCATATACAGCACCCATAATTAAGGGTATAATCATATTTTGCATTTCCAGATTTTCGGGCTGTGATTAGGTTGGGCATGCGCACCTCCCTGCCACCATTAAAAATCACGGCGGCCGAACACATGTCTACCAGTCGGGTAGCTTTCATGTGAGGTATAGTCCAAACTCCTAGTTTCCCCCGTAATAGCCCCTGTAATACTCCCCTATATAATCCCCTATATAACTCCCTTTAAGGAGTTTAGACTATAGCTCATATAGGACAGCAAGAAGGCCGAATCACAGTCAGTCCACAAGGATCATGTCCAGAATTTCCATTTTCTGTTGTGGTATACAGTAGACCCCGATCCCAAACTCCAAACCCCTCTTAATCTTACCCCTCAACCAAAAAACACCAACAATCCTAAACCTTGAGAGACTATTGTGCAAAAATCGAGAGTCAAGTGGAAAATGACATGGAAAATGAAATGGATACGGATGCCGGATGACCCTAAGGGTCCACGTGCCCACCTTAAACCCTTTAGGGTTTATAGAGTTTAGGGTTTAGGACCCTAAATAAAGCCCTAAACCAAACCAGATCAGTACTAAACTGCCCAACACCTGCATAAGAATTACTAGTACCACAATCCCAAGGACCGAATTCTTGGCTACATGGACCGTACACCTTATATATCCCTACATATATATATATATCTTATCCCCATATACTCGTATAGTCCACTGCACCCTAATACCCTAAATCATATCCCCACATATCCTTTTCAAGGGACCCAAGTCTTGGCTACATGTACCCTTAGGGTAGGGCTTGAGGTCAGGGGTTTAGGGTTAGGCCGTTAGGGTTCAGGCCATGGCGACAACTTTTTTTGGGTTTAGGGGTTTAGGGCTGAGGGATGCTCATGGATCTACATGGCACTTAGGACCCCTACTAAGGAAGGGTTAACCCTTAGGTACCTATAATAGGAATACAAGGAAATCCCAAAGGGTTAAGGGTCTAAGGTCCAAGCTAAGTCCCAAGCAGGGATAAAAATCTTCATGCAACCTCAGTGTAGATGATATGGGTGTTTCTCGTAAGCTATCCTGATATGTAAGCTAGCAAAACCCTGCCGAGAACTCTCCGAGCCTTTGCCTTCCATGAACTCAAGCAAACACTAAATGCAACAGGTAATCCATCATGAACCGTCATCATGCAAGACACCGCACTGTAACCCTAAACCCTAAACCCTAAGTCCTCGCAATGTCCCGCTGAGTGGTCTGCAGAGATGTCAGACAGCCCGTCCCGATGGAATCGACGGCGTCTTTGCCTCTCTGCCCGGGTGCTGTTATGCCACATGAGCCATAGTCTAAACTCCTAGTATCTCCCTGATTATCCCCTATGGTAATTCCCTATATAATCCCCTATATAACCCCCTTTACGGAGTTTAGACTACAGCTCATATGTCTCATGTGAGCCTTCGTGCAATGATTTCCTCCTGCTTGAAATCATACCACGAGTGCACTGCGTCCCCCGCATCCTATGTTTTAAGTCGAAGTTTCTCTACTCTCGGATGTTCGACATAGTGAGCCTTCAATGAAACTGCCACAGCAATGACAGCAAGTTTGGACAACAACTCCGGGTCTTTGTGTGAAGCCTTGTGGTCTTGTGTTCTTCGTCCAACTGCTCAAAACCATCGAAGCACAGTACTGTCATCATAGCAATGACACCGAGTCAGGGGCTTGCATACAAGTTTGGGGCATACTCCAAACCCTATATATATATATATATATGGGTCCAAGCACCCCATAACCATATACTTAATCAAAGCCTCTACTACAGTCGCTCGTTCACAGTCCCTGATACCCAATTATTGGGTACATGGACCCTGAATGAGATGTATTCCTCCATACGGCCCCCCTAAACCCTAAACCCTAAACCTTAAACCCTTATACTCCAAAGAAACCCTATTGGCAGATTTTCCAAAGTATTGGGTACATGGACCCTTAGGCAGAGGCAGCCGGCAGCGGAGAAACGTGCCCTAACTTCAGCTCTGTAGTTGAGGCTTTAACATGTGGGGTTTAGGGCTTAGGGTTTAGGCAGCAAAAACGGTTTGGACAACTCAGCACCCTAATTCTGAAAACCACTACTTTGTGATAACCTCTGCAAACCTTTAACCCCAAACCCCTCCAGTATACTTTAAAGTCAAACCCTAAGGGTCCAAGTGACCAAATAAAGGGGTTACCTCAAACTCTGATATCTGGGTTCCTGAACCCTGAGACCTCTTATATATATATATATATGTATATGTATATACAACGTATATACACACGCGCATCTGCATGCATGAACATACTACCATAAATGTCTCCTCACATATCCCTACAAAATCTACACATTAAACCCCTTCAATCCACTAGATAGTTTCCCCAATAGGGGGACGCCAAGATAGAGCCTAAAATGCTATAATCCATATTTGCATATGTGACGCCCAAAAAGGCACCCCAAAGTTTGGGAAAACTCACGTTGGCATCAAAGCCCTAAACCCTGAACCCTGAACACTGAGCCACAAACCCGAAGCCCTATAAACCCAAAACCCTATAAACCCTGAACACTGAACACCACATAAACCCAAAAACTATAAACCCTAGACCCTAAAACCCTCTAAACCCTGAACCATATAAATCCTAAACCCTATAAGCCCCAAACCTTGAAACCCATAAAGCCTTAACCCCTTAACCCCGCACTCTATAAACCCTAAACCCTAGACCCTTGTGAACCCTATAAACCCTACACCCAATAAAGCCAAACCCGAAACCCTACTAAACCCGAGAAACCCTATAAACCTTATGCATCCTTCAAACCCTATACACCCTACACCCTCAACCCGGCAACCTAGAGCCTAAACCCTACGAAAGCTCTAAACCCTAAACCCTGAATCCTATAAACCCTATTATTCCCTAACGCCTAAACCCTAAACCCCATAAGCCCTAGACCCTTAACCCTGTTTATAAACCCTAGAAATCCTATAAACCTTATACACCTTATGGAACCTAGACCCTAGACCCTATAAACCCTAAACCCAAACCCTATAAACCCTGTATTCCCTAAACCCTATCCCTGGACCCTTAGGGGAAAGCCAGGTGCCAGGCTCTTTCCGCACCGCTGCGTCGTAGAAAGAGGCGTGGATCCCGAGGGCTTGGCAAGCCTTTCAGTAGGATTTAGGGTTTAGGGTTAAAAGGGTTCACAAGGCTTTTTGGGTTTACAGGGTTTATTTAGGGTTTATTGGGTTGAGATTTATAAGGCTTATTTTTTTGTTTTATAGGGCTTATAGGGTTTAGGGTTCATAGCGTTTAGGGCTGAGGGCTTAGCCAGCCTTTGCGGTTTAGGGATGTAGCCCCCCTTGAGTAGATGGAGTATGGGGTATATGGTGATCTTATTATAATATACCCAAAGCCATATTCCATCTACTTAAGGGGACTATAGCCCTTTACGGGATGTTGTATCAATAGCACAGAGGGATTCATCTGACACTTGTTCTGGGTTTTGGGGTTTAGGGTTCAGGGGTTTAGGGTTTAGGGTTCAGGGGTTTAGGGTTCAGGGGTTTAGGGTTCAGGGGTTTAGATTTAGGGGTTTAGGGTTTAAGGGTTTAGGGTTTAGGGGTACATTTAGGGTTTAGGGGTTTAGGGTTCAGGGGTTTAGGGGTTTAGGGTTCAGGGTTTAGGGTTCAGGGGTTTGGGGGTTTAGGGGTTAGGGTTCAGGCGTTTAGGGTTTAGAGTGTGGTTGATAGGGGATGAAGGACTGGTAAAGAAACGGGCAGTGCTACGTTAGTAGGGGTATAGAATGGGGTTCACTGTAGGGGTCAATTGCTCTATTCCCTTTAAACCAAGCAATGTGCAATCATAGCGCAATGTGTCCAAAAAAGACAAAACCTTGAAGACCAGTCAGTGTCTGGGTTGGAGTTTGGAGTTCAAGGTCATTCGAGATTCAGGGTTCGCAGTTTAGATTTGGGCTTAGGATTTGGGGCTCAGGGTTTAGAGCCTGAGGTTCAGGGATAAGGGGGATGGGGTGATATGATGATATCTTGATATGATAGTATGATATTGCGATGTTGTGATGCTATGATATTTTGATGCCATCCTCTATTTTCAATATGAAATTTCAGAAGAATATTTATCTTCAACTTTCCATTGGAATAGTATGGACTTATTTTGCGTTGCTGTACGTACCTGAATGCTATACATTTAGAAAAATAATACTTAATCTCTGCAAAATGTAACAATTCGCTTCCAGGTCAGGGATTAAGTCTCTTGTCCAAAGCTTTTGCACATGTTCGAAAAGGCCAGCTCGCAGAGTCTCAGAAGCTACTGAGTTATTGTCGTTTGTCTGGATGTACCCCGTGTGAGGGGCTGTATGCAAACGGACACGCAGGGAACCGCACGCAGCGGAGCCAAGGCAAGATGATGCCCGAAGCCATCCGCCGTGCCTCCCAGCGGGCTGAGTTGTGGTGGCAGACCGGGCACTCGTGATGCGCGTGCTCAAGTCGAGGTTCGGAGGACGCTCCGGGGGGGCCTCCAGCTGCACTGGCAAGAGGAGGTGCACCGGCAACAGGAGCTGCGGGACCAGCAGGAGGGAGAGAACTCGACGCCAACGTGGCAGCGGACGTGGTTGACCCCAAGCTGCCAGCAAGGGTTTAGGGCTTAGGGTTTAGGGCTTAAGGTTTAGGGTTTAAGGCTTAAGGTTTAGGGCCTTTAGGGTGTTTAGCCGGTATAGGTTTGAGAGGAGTGTGTTTTTGTAAAAGCTCCGTAGCCGTCCCGCATCAAAAATATGGAAGCCCCAACGGACCCAGCAGTCTTCTACACTTTGCTCCTTTCAAGGTTCCATGACGTAAGTGTAAACCCTACCTAAACGCCTATACCCTACCTCTTTTTGGGATGCCAAACTTTATGTCGGCCATATTCCAAATACAAAATTGAAATAAGGTACCCTAAAGGGGGAACGTATAGGGGTCTTGGGAAACCAGCAACTGAAATGCAAAACCTTAAAGCCCCCAAACCAGGAGCGGGACGTCTGTTGCTGCGTGAATGCGCAGGGTCCGGAGGTCCTGGCAAAGCGACTTGAGCGGGGATTGGGGTTTCATAGCTCTTTGGATTCCTTCCCAGATTGGGAGTTGCATCATAAACTGACGCAAGAGCTACACACGATATACACCTTTATCCACCGTATGTTGTACAACGTTTACTCCATCAACAGGCGGGCTTTGCAGCTGCATTGCTTTGCTGGGTTTTCTAAAAGCAAAGCAGGCTAACTTCAGAGATGTACTAAACCGCATTCAACAACCGGACGCTGAAAATTGCTCAGGCAGTTGCTGATCTTGCTCAAACGACACCCAAGCCCCAAGGACAAGAACGGCAAACAACCACAAGACGAATGGCCCTTTCCCCTCTTATCCAGGACAACGGGTCCTTTTTGTGTACTCATCAGTGCTTTTGCGAAGGAAACGAAGAAACTGATACCCACAAATCTCAAAGATCCATTAAACAACTAGCAGCTAGCAATCTTTTGGGCCGCACCCTCAAACCACCAAACACAACAACCCACCGCATCCCAGGTACATCCTGCTTGAGGAATGTCGAAACGGATGATAAGCATCATCACTCCTAGAATCTAAGGCAGCTGACTACCACAACCCCAAACTCCCTGAAGGGGGTTATATAGGGGATTATACAAGGGACCAGTATAGAGCTTATTAAAGGGGATACTAGGACTGTAAAAAATGATGGGGCAGTATAGAGATGGTGGAAAAGAAAATGGAAACTACTATTTAGGGTTTAAACCCATAGAACCTAGACCCTAAACCCTAAACCCCTTACACTGCCTTAACCTCAGGCTCCCTGCGAAGCACACGGCAATCGTATATACGTGATCCTCTATGGGCTCGTCGTCAGCGCTCCATTCAACATTTGGCCTTGGCTGAAACCCTGCATGTGTGATCAACAAAAATGCATTCGATCACAGGGTGTGGAGTTTTTTGAAGTTTAGGGCTTAGGTCGCCTACTGACGTAAAAATGTCCATCGTTATGGGGTCTGGGATAGCATTGGGCAAGGAAAAGCTGAGATGTAGATCGATGACCTGAAGTTGAAAAGGTTGAAGATTAGGGCTTAGGGTTTAGGGAGCCAGGGCTCGTTTCTTGTTTTGCATTGTACACCAGAGTAGATAATCATATATGGAGGTTGGAGGTTTCTCATTCTCAAAGCCAAGGGACCAAAGAAATGTATGGGATATGGATGATGAGGTCTCTATCAAGTATTATCTAAGATTATTCTGAGACACCCCGATACTAACAAAATTTGGACAGTCCTCATACCCAAACTTCACCCTAAATCCTAACCCATACGCCCTAAACCCTAATCCCTGAGACCCAAACCCTAACCCCTAGACCCCTAAGCCCTAATCCCTCAACCCTGAGCCCCTAAACCCTAGGATGCCTCTGGTGCAAATGTCAACGACTCGGTACTTTTTTCGTACAAAGGCAAATCACCGGCCATTCACGGTTTAGGGCTAAAAGTCTAGGGTTAAGATCCAAGCTAAATATAGTTCTGGTAAGTACTCATCAGACACAAAGATTCTCCTGACTCCTGACTATGTCACGATACTAGGTCCACTAAGGCACGCCTTATGAAGCAGTCTGGAATACTACGTTGAGAAGCTCCCATATGGCAACTGTCTCTCTTCCATTCCTTGGCTTCTTGCTACCCACCATTGAAGAACCCAAGCCCCAGGTTACCATTTCGTTGTCCAGCTGATTCCCCATTTTTTACCCCTAGACCCTGTAGGCCTTGAATTCTACTACTACACCAAGGAAAAACAAAAGCGAAGCCACCAAGTTCAGGGCCAGAGAAGCGCGTCTCCACGTTTGAGCTGCAGTCGCATGCCCAGCCTGTTTCTCCGGGCTTGCGGAGTTTGAGGGTCTCAATGGTTGAAAGGTTTCAGTCTTGAGTTCAAGGAGTACCTAGGCCCCAAAAGTATGTAAAATAATGGCCTATATGGCTGTTATTATGGGTTTAAGGCTATTATTTTACATCCTTTTGGGGTTTAGGTAGAGCACTTTCGAGGTCTAAGGCTCATTGGGGCAGCAACAGTAGCAGCAGACGCAGCAAGAGGAGGAGGAGGAGGAGGAAGAGTAGCAGCGTCAACCGTAAGAGCTCGTAGTACTATGCAGTGGCCACCAACATGAGAGTGGTGAAAAGAACAATGCTGCAGATGTGCTGTTGGGAGATCAATGGGGAATTGAGTCCGTACAATAGCGTGAAACTGTGGTGCTTCTAGGGAAAGCAGAAAATTGGATCCTTGAACTAACCACTATATACGTAATCCCCCTACAATATGGCTGCTACTGAAAGTCCTGCATGACCTTTGTATACTAGGAAACTACTGGTCCTAGCTGCTGAGCTTGCAGGCCCCAAAACGGTTGACTTATCAATCATGGTACGCATATAAATGTGTACCCTAGACCCTACACACACATTCTCTCTTCTTCTTCTTCTTCTTTCTCTATGGGCTATGCAGGACCCTCGAGCCCTGCTGGGGCGAACCCCAAGCCCGCGCACGCTGTCCACAGTCTCGATCTAGCCAGGAGGCCCGGAGCCTCGGCCATTCTGAATGGAATGGGGCACAGGCCTTCCCAAACATAGTTATACATACCACGCTTCCCCTCTTCCATTCCCAATGGACCGTGCTCCCTTCTCAACTGGGTTGTGAAACTTTAGTCTTCCAGCACTTCCGGAGCCTCATGTTTTCCCCGACCCACTGCACTCATGGCAGCGTTTCGAGCACTTCATCCCGATACCCCAAATATGCTGACATGAGGCATTTCTCCCCTTTACTTTGGCTCTCCCTCGGCTGGCTCAGACATCATCCAAGGCAGTGTGGGGACAGCACACACAATTTTGCCTGGCCGTCCTCTTCAGGGTATGGTCTGGCCTACTCCAACATAGACTGATTTCACTGTGTTTTCCCTGTCCCTGGGTTTCGGAAATGGTGTGAGACTTGCAATGCACGCCAGGATTGTTGACCAACACAAGTATGTAACTCCACCCTCATCAATGTAATTTCATGCAACACAACTGTTTCCCTCATCTTCCCAGCTGTATCACCTGTCATTTTCCTACCTGGCTGGCTGCTCCCGGGGTAGCAATAAAACAACTTTCGAGGATGGTATTTTGTGCCTGTCTCCCCCGTGGACAGCAGGATTATCCTTTCTTGGTTTTTCTTGTTTCGAGGGATTGTTTTTGAAGCCCAGTGGCTGTTTTGGGATTGCAGCACTCTGCCAGTATGGTACACTACTTCCCGGGTTTTAATTCAGGGCTTTGTTCAATGCTGACACAGCGTCTGCCTATCTCCTTATGGTATTCTAGGAGATTTCTCTTATGTGCAGTTCATACCAACACAACTTAGGTGTGGCTTAACCTCCCATCAACTTGTTCCTGCCCCTTTGCACTCTCACATCGCCGAACTTTCCTCTACCCTCAGTTGTGCTTGTTATTGATGTACTCCCTGATCGTTGTCGCACCCTCCTTTACGCCGCCGCTGCCGGTTCCCTTCTTTGCCTTCTTCTTCTTCTTTATCGTTGGCTCCTTGTGGATCTTCTTCTACTCGCCTGACTTCTTCTTTGTCTTTTTCGGGTTTTCCCGGCTCCTCTTCCTGTCCCTTTTGCGCCTTCTCTTCTTGCCATGCCTCGCAGACTCGCTTCCCATCTTCTCCCAGTCTCCACCCTGGGCGCCCTGTGTCTCCGTCGAGGACATCTTCCATGTGGTTGTAG
>CAJNIZ010044127.1:5265-18759 GCA_905231905.1 Symbiodinium pilosum | reverse complement strand
GGGAAGCCTCACGAAAGTTCCCACCCTAAACCCTGAACGCTAAAACCTATATGGGTGGTTGTTAAAATTATGGTCCCAGTTTGGGTCCCCTAAATTAGGCCCCGTATTAGGCCCCGTATTATAATAGGGACCCAATAAGGGACCATGATTTTGACAGTCCCCCATATACCAGTATCTTGGGGTTAAGGGCCATTTCATTAGCATTCGGGAGGTCCAGTCAAGGTAGAGTCAGTCAAGATTTCGTCCATCAAACCTAAAACCAAACATCTTGTTAGGGTTTTAGGGTTTTAGGGTTTTAGGGTTTAGGGTATTAGGGTTTTAGGGTTTAGGGTATTAGGGTTTTAGGGTTTAGGGTTTAGGGATCCACAGCAGAAGCGCAGAGAAGTGATTCAACCTCTGCATTTGTGTATAACCCTCCTCTTTGCCTGGAAGCCCAAATACCCTTACAGTAGCTTCCTCGTCTGCAGGCATTGCAGGTTTTTGTGAGGTTCAAGCAGCAGTCAGCCATCATACGTGCTGGGGGCCTCCATGACTGAACCTTAAACCCTTAATAATGGGGATCCGAAGATGACCATGCGGAGTTGCCATGAACAAGGGGCCGCAATATGGACCCCAATATACTATAGTCCTTCCTAAGGGAACGCCAGGTAATTTCCCTCAAACCCCAATTCAAAGTTGCGCCCATTCGAAAGGTGAGGAGGATCGGGGCATGCTACTGCTAATGCTTCCAGACCCGGGCTCCTTCTGACTCACCCAAAGCCTTGACAGGGTAGATTCCCAGGAGACCTGAGATAACCCTAAAAAGGACCCCGTCATAAGATGATTCCGGGCCCCAAAGTCTATAAATCTGACCTACATAGGGCTATTTGGAGCCTTAGGGTATGTTACCGCATCTATGCCCTAAAACATGCAATCTTCTCACCTCGACCGCTCGCACCACTTCCGTCTCCGCAAAGCCAACCAGACGCAGCGTGTGATCTCCCTGGGTTCTACGCTTCCTAAACTTTGGTATAGAGTTTAGGCTTTAGGGGTTCAGGGTTTGTGACATGCTGGCCTTTTGGGTTGTGTTCAGGGGCCTTTGGCAATTGGTTGACCTACTCTTGGGGCTGGGGCTTGTTCTTTATTCCCCAGCTGCGGACTTCCCTGATCCAGAAGATTCGCTCTTCAGTTATCGCTGACGTGGCCTACTCGGTGAGTAAGTTTTTGCATGATGAAAGTACTCCGCAGCGGCGTAAGACAGGAGCATCAAGAATACCCCCCCATCCGTACGACCTTCATCATACATGTCCACCATACATGGATAATTTTGTGTACGCAGCGTTCCTACACTGCGAACAACCCTAAACCCTGTGCTACGCTGGGAACAATCATTTTGGGGTGGTGACCCGTAGAGTTGGGATTCCACTGCAGTTATGCTAGCTACAGGGTTTAGGGGGTACAAGGGCCCAAATACTATAATGTGAATGGTATTTGGGACCCAACGCCCTATTATTCGGCTCCTTGGACTCTTAATGCTAGCTACACTGGGAGACATTTGCGCGTCAGTGTAAGGCTCAGGACTTAGCTGAAGCAGCAGATAGAACCCAGAATCCACACACTTCCTGCTTCTGAAGAAAGCCGCCGAGTAGAAGTCTGAATAATTACCATTGTACCGTTGAGGTCTTTTTGAGGTACTTTACATCTGAAAAAGGAATCTGGGACCCCAATGGTAGCAATCGTCCCTGGAAACTCCTGTATGTCATGGGTCCCCCTACTACCCACCCCTCATACTACACCCCAACTACGCCCCTGGATTCCCCCTTAATCAACCACATTTGACTTAATTTGCCGCTGCTGCTCCAGCCGCAGGGCGTTTGGAACCCTCAAAAAACCCCCCCCTACCCCCTGCCCGGCCCCCGGCCCTGCGTATGAGTGAGCATCACTTTCTGTGCACCCAACAGACGAGGCGGGCGCGCAATAGCGTTTACAACTATCCCTAACTAACCCTACTGAAGGGGGAACCTTGGGGGGGAAGCCTAGCTGTGGGACACGTGATGTAGCAGCCCAGGTTGCATTTCATATTACATTCTAGGATTTGGGTTTAGGATGGGGGGTTCAGGGTTAGGGTTCTTTGGTTTAGGGTTTAGGGTTGGGCTCTCCATTATAGTACCATACGCTGGGAACTTCATCAGGTACTTATTCCCTTCTTACACGCCATGACCTATTCGTGTGCTCCGCGCCCCACCAGCCGAGGCGGGCGCGCGATAGCGTTCATAATCTTAAACCCCAATCCCAATAGAGTAGTGTTTTTTGGTGGTTAAACCTAGTAAGATAAGATTCCTTGTATAAAATACGATACACCAAAAGGAGGATATAATCTTACTCTATATTGGGTACCATGATATCCCCCAATTAAATACTACTCAATAGAATTTCGGTACTTATCTAGGCCCCCTCCAGAAGTCGGGGACCGGGCCTCTGAAACATCTACGCTTGCGCAGCGCGCCTGCGACGAAGCGTCCTGTGCAGTGGCAGAGACGCAGCTTTGTGGGTTTTTGGTTTATGGGTTTATGGGTATAGGGGTTTATGGGTTTGGGGGCTTAGGGGTCAGGGACTAGGGCTTTCAGGTTTAGGGTTTAGGTTTTTAGGGTTTCGGGGTTTAAGGTTTAGGGGCTTCGAAACTTAGGGGCAGTACTGTCCTAAACCGGTATTTAGGGCTTAGGGTTTAGGGCTTCAGGGTTTTAGGGTTTAAGGTTTTGTGACATGCCATGTATCTTCAAGAGGTGTCTGGAATACTTTGTTGCTGTAGCGAGGCACGTCTTGCAAAAAACGCCTTTGATTCAGCAGCATTCCCAAAAGGTCCAAGTACCCAATAATTAGGTACTTGGGTTTAGGATACTACGGATATAAAGGAATGTATAGGGGCATATAGGGTTTAGGGTTTGGGGTTCAAGTACCCAAGAATTAGGTACTTAGGATTTGGGTAATAGTAATTCTAGTACGGTTTTTGGAAAAGTATATGATTATGAAATACTTGGACCCTTAGGGATTCACCTGGAAATCGTTGTCCTGGATACATGTGATGAAGGTCCCTTAAGGTTCACAGAGAATGGCAACTGATGTTCCCGTAGTAGACAACTTAGAGCGATCTTGGTACTGTGGTATTACACTCTCCTATCATATTAACAACAATAAGAATGATAGTAGTAATAGTTCTAACAATAACAACGTTGGTAATAATGGCAACAATATATAGCGATCATATTCAACATCTGTTAAAAGTAATCGGGCCTTAACCCAAACCCTAGTCTTCCTCGAACCAAAATGGACGCCTGTAAGGGCTTCGCGGCTTCCATGCAATGTGTGGGGAAGGGTAGCTGTACCCCAAACCTCAAACTCTACATTGTTTTCGGGGGTCCTAACAGGAATCCTAACCAACAAAAAAAATGAAATATATAGTCCCCTTAAGTAGATAGAACACGGCTTCGGGTGTATTATAATAAGATCCTCATATACACCCCATATTCTATCTACTTAAGGTGGACTATATACCCTAAACCCTAAATAGTAGTTTCCAGCTTCTTTTCCATTATCCCTATATTACCCCATATCTTATCTACTTAAGCGGGACTCCACCTTGACGTATCCAACAAGCGGCACCTCCTGCTGTAGGAGGTCGAGAAAGTGTGCCGCCTCTTCGTCCGAGAGCAGCCTCTTGACCTACAGCCCAGAGGGTCCCAGCACCCAGTAATTAGGTACTTAGGTTTGAGGCAATAGTAATTCTAGTGCAGATTTTGGATATGTATATGATTATTAAGTACTTGGACCCTTTAGGGCAGTGAGGGCTCTGCGAATCTGCCAAGTTATTACGGGCTAGGCAGAGGTTCAGGTGTTAAGGATTCTGAGTGCTTAGTGTTTGCGGGTTTAGGACTTAACCGAGGACACCTCCATTTGGGCTCGTATGAGCCTCATGGCCTGTGATGAGGTCCATGTGAACTATAGTCTAAACTCCTAGTATCCCCCTTAATAACCCCTATAGTAGTCCCCTATACAACCCCCTATAACCCCCTTTAAGGAGCTTAGACTATGGCTCATGTAGGCATCCTTTGGGGCGAATAACCTGACGGCTACCCAACTGGTGTTTTTTTGGGTTACGGGGCAAGGTGTTGAAGCTTGAATTTGGCGTTTGGGGTCTTCCGGCTATGGGCTTCAGCTCTGTATTAGGCTCGGGTATTCCAAACCTTACCCCCCCCAAGTTCAAAACGTCAGGTGCCTCTCGAATAAACAAAGGCACCAACCAACAAAACCTCTGATGGTTGAAGCTGTCATATGGAGGGGGATGAACAACGTCGGTGAGCGCATTGGATGTCATGCGACGACATTTGTACAACATGATTTTGGCAAGTCTTGGTGGCCCAGTAACCTTATTACAATAAGGGTGCCCTTTTTCCCTGTTGGTATACTATATAAAAAAAACCAAATACCCAAAAAGGGCAAGATTCCAAGAAGTAGAAACTAAATCGGAAATTTATCGGGCTCAACTCCTGAAAGCCCGCAGCCTAGACGTGTCTTGTGGATTGCAAAGGCAGGCCACCATAGCAGCACCATAGCAGCACCACGACCCCCCTCCCCCCCTCCTCCCTCCCACCCCCAAAGAAAAGACTTAGACATTCTGTTGATACTGCAGAAGCGAGGTTTTACGTTTGTAGGTTGAAGAGTTTTGGGCTTGGAGCGTATCGGCGGACTCGACCCCTAGAGGTTTTGACGCGAGATGACACGAGATAGTATGCTCAAGGATGGTTCTGCTCATCCATGTGCAGGCCCTACAAGCCTCGTCCTGAATCCTGAACTCTAACCTTAGACCATGAACGCTACACCATGAACCTTAACATTTCAACGCGAAACAGTATCTGGCCTTCAGCCCAGCACCTGAAACCAGAACCCTAAACCGTCCGGCATTTTTTGAGACAAGTTGAGTCTCGCACCGCCACAACCTTCGGATTGTCACCTCAGGAAAATGAGGATTTAGGGTATCCAAGATTACGGACCATTTTTGAGAGCACATTTAACGTAGACTATATTGGGCATATGATGAGGCCCCAATTAGTGGTTACCCCATTTCATGGTTTCAGGATGAGGTTTCAGGGCAGTAGTTTTGTCAGCTTTCGCTACAATACTATCTGACATTCCAAAAGAAAGCAAGATAATCAACTGGAAGCCCTGAAAACATTGAAACAAGCCATTATTCTGCATTTCATTGGGGTCCAGGTAGGGCCCCTTAAACCGCGTTCCCGAAACTCGGAGCCCCACCCAGAGCATTTGGACTTACAGAACTGTAGCCCAAAGCCAAGGCTTTACCGAAGGTGCACGCACGCAAACAGTACCGTGAGGCTCCCAGGACCCAAATACTATGGTTTTAGGGCCCAAATACTCTAATACTCTGTAATACTCTGAAGGCCCCAGGGGATTTCTATCAATTCTAAACCGGACCCTTGGGGAGTAGGAGTACGGTATGTACATAAGAATACACGTGAAGGGTCTCTTTTTTGGTTGGTCCGAGTAGGACCACGATAGCTAACAAACCACCGTAATCAAAGTGAGACCACAATCTTACTATTTAGAATAGACTATTACAGCCCCATTTTGGAGGGCATATTTACCTATAGCCAACATTGCTTACGTCAATTGGGGACATGGGGCCTTCTTGGGGAATTCCTGAACAATGCAATTTCCATAGACTCCGGGCGGCTGGCCAGATAGAAAGTACCTAAACCTTCACCTTGGGCCTCATGAACCGTAAGCCTTAAATCCCAAACCCTCAAGGAGACATCATAAGCCTCGAACCCTAAAACATCAACCCTAAACACTAGCACTAAGGGTCCAAGTAGCCCTATAAGGGTCCAAGTACCTAATAGTCATATAATTACCCAAAACCTGTACTATAATTAAAAAAACCCAAGTACCTAATTATTGAGTACTTGGACCCTCCGGGTGGCCTAGATCACAGACCCAGCATCCCGAACTCAAAACCCTGAATCCTAAAACTCAAAAACCTCAAGCCCCAGAGCTCAGAACCCGAAACCCCCAAACCCTACGTGGAGGGTCAGGGGGACATGGTAAGTATAGGTTCACGATGGGAATATGTAAGGTTACTATATGGGTTCTAGAAGGCAATTAACCTACGTACTAAGTCCCCCCTGACCCTCCTCCAAGTAGAACTCTAAACCCCTGAAGGAATCCCCAGAAAACCAAAGAACATTATCCAACTGTGAATGTAATGATTGTGGGGCGGTACCCAACCTAAACCCTGAACCCTAAACCCCTGAAGAGGTTTTCAGAGAACGCAAAGATCCTAATGGGGACAGCATGAACCCAGGCCGCAGCAAAGCTTGTAGGCGATAAGCTTGAAATCGTTCTCTGGACCTTGTTTAGGGTTTGGGGTGCAGGGTTTCGGGGTTTAGGGTTTAGGGTTAAGGGTACGTAACCCTAGGATCAAAATTGTCCAAAAGCCTTTTATAGTATACTCTTTGGGCCCAAAAGCCTTGAGATATGAGTCCTTAGAAAAGGGTAAGGGTTTTGGGGGTTCAGGGCTGCAGAAATGCAGAGGGTCCATGAATCTATAAAAATATATTGTATACACTTGGGTCCTAAAGTAGTTCCAGGGGAACTCATTTCAGGCCGCAAGTGATTACATATTAGAACTTTACATGGACCCTTTGCGAACATGTGTTTTCGAGACCGTCCAACAAACATGGAAGCAAAAACCGTGCAAATCAGGGCCAACGCCAAGCTTCCTCCCGTGGGCCTCTCACAGCTTAGGGTTCAGGGTGTAGGGTTGGGTTGCGTGGCCGTTGCAGGGTCCACGTGGTGCGTGGTCCAAATCGCGCTCCTTTTTTAAACCCCCCATATAAAATGGCCGGCAAAATTTAGGGTACCCCAATACTATCATCCTTATTATTGGGACCCCCGGAATGGTACCCCTAGTTCAGGGCAATCCTAAACCCTATATATTCCTATATCCCCCTATAAAGCCCCTATAAAACCCGTTAAAAGGACTCCTACCCTAAACCCTAAACCCTAAACCCTACACCCTAAACCCTACCCTACTTGCGGAGAAACCCCAACTCGGCAGAAATTGCCTGGCAGGTGGCAGTGTGCGGAATGGTGAAGCTTGCGATGCCAAGTCTATGTGAACTGTAGTCTAAACTCCTTAAAGGGGCGTTATATAGGGTTTAGGGTTTAGGATTTAGGGTTTAGGGTTTAGGGTTTAGGGTCTAAACTCCTTAATGGGGGCTATACAGGGGAGTATATAGGGGAGTATGATAGGGGTTATTAAGGAGGATTCTCAGAATCTAAATTATCTCTCATGTGGGTATGCTACCAGACACCGGTGTTATCGAGCATGGTAAGTATAAGGGAATGCATGATATTGCCTGGTTATTTATGACTAGGCCTAGGATTTTCCCTACCTACCGCACCTCTGTATCCCTCTACAGTCCTGTAAACGCACTGTTTTCGTTACATTCTGCATTCTTGTTGTAGCGTCCCCCAACCCGCATATCCTGATACAATATCACCCCTGAACCCTATATCATATATTCCTATCATATGATATCCTTCAACTCAACATGTACAGACATATATATATATATACAAAGCTTCTACGTTCCAATAATGAAATACCCCGCAACCTCTGCATATCCTTATATAATCCCCCTACCCTAAGCACTAAGCCCTGAACCGCCTAAACCCTAAGCCCTAAAGCCCTCAACCTCCTCAACCCTAAACCCTCAACCCTAAACCCTATGCTTCCCTTATCAACCCATGTCTCGAACGGGTCCCGCACGCCCAAGCCCCCGCACGTCGACGATGGCGCTCGTCTCATACGGATACCTCACCCAGTCCATAAGCATAGATAAGTCTCAACACCTTAAACCCTAAAACCAGCAGCCCTAAACCCTTACACCCTAAACCCTGTCACAGGGACATAGACATATGAGCTATAGTCTAGACTTCTAGTATCCGCCTTAATATCCACTTTACGGTAATAGTCCCCTATATAACCCCCTTTTAGGAGTTCAGAGTATAGACTATATAGGTCATGTGAGTCTCTATGGATGGAGGACATCTTGCACCACCCTATCTGGGGGTTTTCCAAAATTCGCGTTACCTTTGGAACGGGTCCCTACAAAAAGGATCCATTATTTTGGGGTGTCTTTCTTGGGGTCCTCTTACTTAGGGACACAACCATATGGCCGCAATAATGACAAATTCACTTAGTTTGGGATATGAAGTGGTGCAAGGTTGCCTCCATCCACCATAGTATGTCCCCAGCAAGTATGGTGATGTATGGGATCCGAATTTCCTGGATCATGCACTTCAAAGCTCAGAGGTTGAGGAGTAGAGTTGGTCTCTGCTACTGCTTTATGGGTGGTTGTCAAAATTATGGTCCATTTTTGGGTGCCCTAAATATTAGGTGGCATATTATAATAGGGACCTTACAAGGGACCATAATTTTGACAACCACCCATATACCTATAGTTAGAAGCTGGGTAGTAATGGTGCTAGTGACTAGAGCTTTCAAACTAAGCTCTAAGATCTGCCCTCCAACAGGGCCCAACAAAGTCGAGTGTCGTCGTAAACGGGATCTCAACAGGAATCCCTGTTAGTTTCCAGGGCTCTACTTTTGAGTCCGTATAGACCTAGTGGGCCTACTGACATAGCTTCGCGCATGGTTCTGACTCATGCGAGTTATAATCCCGGAACTTGTGACCCGAGTTATAGATGAGGGTCTGCAGCCTCTCAAATTTAAACCTTGCATACACCTCTTTCCCAAAATTCATAGCAGTTATTTCTTGTGCTGGAAGTTCCAGCATTATACTGGTATAATACCCAGATTTTGCTATGCAGCTCCTTTTTGGGTAGTATATTGTAATCCCGCAACAAAAGACATGGACATAACAAACCCAAAAAGGAAAGGAACTACATAGGACTGAACCCCTTGGGTAAACCCTGGATGGCAAACACATATGGGTTTAGGGTTTAGTGGTCAGTCTTTGCTGTGACCCCGAAGTCTAGCCTAGAAGAGGCTAAAGCCCTAACCCAGACTCCTAAACTCTCAGTTCTAGACCCTGAAAACCTCAACCCTAAAACCTAATCCCTAAACCCTAAACCCTAGAAACCTAAAGGTAGCTTCAAACAGCAAGCCCCACACCCAGTATTGAAGGTTGCTCGCCCGGATACCTTCATGAAACTAGGACAACAGAAAGTCAAGCTACCTGGATCCGAAAAGTAAGTAGAATTCTAGGCCCAAACCCCTGAAAGTAGCCCAAAAGGCCATGATTCGACATACCTCTGCGGTTTAGGTAATTAGTACTCATTGGTCTCGAAAATTAGCAAGTTTCATGTTTTGGGGGGAGTTATGAGGGTAATAGATATTTGAGGGAAAGGATTAATTCTCGTACAACAAGACCAAACTTGCCCTAAGGGTCCCAGGACCCAAATAATAGGGTTTGAGGGTCCAAATACTACACTATTAATGGTATTTGGGCCCTAAAGCCCTATTATTTAGGTCCTTGGACCCTTAGCGTTGGCTACAAGAGGCAGCCTGACTTTCGAAAGCAACTAAAATGCCAAGATGCTCCGGGGCATCAGCGATGACTTGCCGCATCCTTTGCAAGCAAACGCGGCGCGATGGGTCCCAGGATCCAACTAGCACTTCAAGTGATGAAGCTGGTGCCGACGCTTTGGGCTTATGCGTCCTTACTAGTTTGAGGGGTGCATATTAGGGGGGGGGGGCATGGTGGTCCTATGGTCTTACTGGTGCTTTAGGGCAGGTGGGGGTAGAAACCAAGGGACACATATAGGTGTAATATAGGGATGATGATAGGGAACCACTCCCCCACATCCAAATCAGGAAATGGTTGCATGTGTTCTGTGATGATAATCCTCTCCCTGGTGCTTAGGAAGGAATTGAGGAATGGATCCCTATAGTAGTCCCTACATAATCCCTATAATCCATTCCCCCATTCCCTCCTAAGCACCAGGGAGTTTTACATGCCCCCTGAGCTCAAGTGACTCGCAGGTTGGGCCGCCTGTGGCCCCTCAAAAGTCGGCAAATTCATGGCCGAGAACCATCCAAAAAAGAGGCACAAGTTACTATCCCCCTACGTACACTTTAGCGGAGAAGAGCCATACAAGCGAGTATTCTGCATACATTTAGCATTCCAGTAGAGTTTTAAGGAATTTTTTTAAGGGATCCTGAGAGCTAAGTTGAACCATCTGCCATGCTTTTCACATAAGGCTGACAGATCCCGGTAACCCTAGGGGTAATGAGCATAGTGACCTTGTAGTGGCTTGTGGCTTAAGGATTAAGGTAATCGTAATAGATATAGATGGGTATAGTATACATAACGATATGTGTATATACACATATATATACACACATCATATACACATATCGTGGTACTAAGAGGGATAGGAATGGTATTAGTAGTAAAACATGTGAATGATAGCAGCAACCATACTAGGAACAAAAACAGTACACCGCAAGCCCCAAGGCTAGTCAGTTCACAACACATATTTGTGTGTGTGTGTGTGAGAGAGTGGGTGTGCGTGCAAGTGCACGTGCACGTGCGGGTGCGGGTGCGGGTGCGGGTGCACGGGTGCACGGGTGCACGGGCGCACGTGCGCGTGCGCGTGCGCGTGTGCGTGCGCGCGCGTGTGCGTGCGCGCGTGTGTGCGTGCGCGCGTGTGTTTTGCAGCGGTTGCATCTCTATCTGCAGTTAAGCACTCCCAACAAACAACCCTAGCTGTTTACCGGAGGAGGGGTTGCAATTGTTGGGTGTTATAAACTGCTAAGCCCTTAACCCTACACCCCCTAGACCCTGCGCCGTAAACCCTAAACTATGCAAACACAGGCGAGGCTCAGACCTGCTTAAGAAATATTAGGGATCTAGAAGCAAACATGAAAAGTGCTTTACAAAGTATCCCGCTGAAGCCTTTCTCCTACACCCCACCCTAAACCCTAAACCCTGAACCCTGAACCCTGAACCCGAAACCATATAATTCTAACCCAAAAGGCAAAAAACATGAACTCTAAACCCTAAACTCTAAACCCAAAGCCTGAACCCGGGTTTAGGGTTTAGGGTCCCCAAAGCCCTCAGCCCTAAACCTAAACTCTAAACCTAAACCCTAAACCTAAACGATGAACCCCTAAACCCTTAAACCAGGAAGGCCCCCAACCAACCCCCCCAAAACCCTGAAAGGGAACCGCTCCCCTTGTAGTTGGACACTTAAAATCCCAAAGGGTCCAAGTATCCAAATATTAGGACTTTAGGGGGTCCCTTTAAAGGGGATTATACGGAGACTATATAGGGATATATGGGGAACCTATAAGGGTATAAAGGACCCAAATAATAAGGCTCTTTACAGGGCCCAAATACAAGAATCTGAATGGTATTTGGTTCCTTTAAAGCCCCGTTATTAGGGTACTTGGACCCCCTAGGAATCTAAACCTCGACAACCCCAAAAAAGGCAACCGATCCTTTTGAAGTTGAAGAAGCAATTCACACCTCAGACGAGAGCTACGGCAGGAAATCATGCAACGGCCTGTTTACGGTTCAGGGTCCAGGGCTTAGTCTTTAGTTTAGGGTTCAGCGTTCAGGGCTTGGGGTTAAGGGTTTAGGGTTCAACGTGTCGGGGCATGTCCTACCATACGGGCTACTGGAATAAGAGGGAAATGTTGGCGATCATCCTCCTAAAGGAACATGGAACCCTAGCGAGCCCCATGCTTCTATTACAGTAGTCGGAGTTCAGGGTTTAGGGGCTCAGGGTTTAGGGTTCAGTGGTTATACCCGAATCCACCAAAAATGGGTAAAACATTGCCCCAACCCATTAACAGTTGTGTGTTCAGGTACCATTTTGGGGTTCCGCGGTTGTTTGTGGTAGGATATGCTCGTTCATGGACTCGATGATTTTAGGGAGTAGGATGGAGGGATTTTAAGGTTTTATAGGGTTAGATATAAGGTTTAGGGTTTAGGGTTTAGGGTTTAGGGACCAACATGCAGGGCTTAGCCTTCTTTGGAACGTAGGGACCTTGGTAGGTCCGTTGCTAGTATATTCCTATTCTATGGGTAGTTCCCAAAATTAGGGCCCCATTTTGGTACCCCTAAATATTAGGTACCATAACATAATCTATAACCAAAAGGGTCCCATACTTTTGAGAACTACTATACTCTTGGGGCTCCCTTGTCCCCTAAACCCTGAACCCTGTCCTTCGTTTGGGGTTCCCGTTGACGTCCGTTTAGAGAAGCCTGCTTTTGGCAGACCATGGTCCCTGAGCAGTAAACCCAACACTGACCACCCCAAGATAGGGTTTGGGGTTGAGGGAGGGTGTAGGGTTTAGGGTCCAGAGCTAGCAATTACCCTCTAATTATATATATATAGTAAGCTAGTCGTTACCCTCTCATTGACATGTATAACCCATGACACTGTAGGTAATTGGGGTTACAGGTAGGCTTAAAGTGTATCAGAGGCCACCCTCCAACCCCAAACTTTTATCTTTCGAGCCCTGAACCCTACTACACCCCCCTGCAAGCCGGACAACCCAAAACCATAAGTTCTTAACCATCAACCACCAAACCCGAAAACCCTACAGGCCCTACAACCCTGACCCTTGTCCCTGAAGTACTGTTGATGGATGAAATCTTTCACCACCTAGGGGCCCTAAATTACTGTAATTCCCTGAACCCTAAACCCTAAACCCTATTTAGGGCCTTAAGGTGGTGCAAGATGTCCTCCATCAACAGTATGATACACATGCCAGGCGCGGGACCGTACTTTACTCCCAGCTTGGGAGGCCGCCCTGAAGATTTGCAATATTCTGGAAATTATGGGCCTTTCTTGGCTCAAAATCTATAGGGTTTAGGGTTTAGGGTTCTGGGTTTGGGGTTTAGGGCTTTAGGGTACAAAGAGAAAAAGGGTACTACTGGTGTACCTAGACCCCAACTTTGAAGCTTAAGCTTCACAACCCCGGGGAACTGCTGTTGGAGTGCTGGATTTAGGGTCAAGGGTTAATGTAAGCCCATGATTAATAAACTCCCTCCTTTCAAGGGCCTAAATATTAAGATCCCTAATATAATCCCTATTAAGGGGAGGGGGTTTACTAATCAGGAGTCTATATTCTTCTCGAAAGTCTGGGCGCTTCTTGGCGATAAATCTATAAATTGTAGTATTGCGGCACCCAAATATTTCGGGGCACCGAAATGGGAGCCTAATTTTGGGAACTACCCATTTGGGAGCAGCGCTGCGAAGCGTCTTATTAAGGTTTTGGCTTTCCGCATTGGAGTTTTTTGTTTTGTATCCGTTCGATTCAGACAGGTTCAGGGTTTAGGGCTAGCTGCTTAAGGTTGACAGCTTGCGGCTCAGGGTTTAGGATAGATGTTGCGAAATTCTTACACATGAGCGACAATTTTTATTTATGGTCGGGCACTCTATTTTTTATCCGTGGTCCCT
>CAJNIZ010044126.1:36676-52147 GCA_905231905.1 Symbiodinium pilosum | reverse complement strand
ATTTTGGGCCAGCTCTACACAAGTTTGCAGATCCTGATATTGATCGAGATTCAATACAGCCGGCGAAGAAACGCGCGTCGGCATACAATGCTTTAGGCCATTATGTCTTGCCGATATTTTCCAATCCAATCTATCATCATGTACTTTGAATTAGGAGTTTGAAAATTGCGGCAGCAGATACTGCTGTTCGTGCAATAGGGCTATGGATATGTCGGACCTTTGTCTTTCTCAAAGGTGGTGTATGCAAGTCGAAGATCACGTTCATTCTGCGACAAAACTGTATCTAGATTCATTCTGATTGTGCAGCAGGGAGTGTTCCAGTTTCATGCACATGTAAATGCTGCACCTTCTCGCCTTTGTTCCGTTCCGGATGGCTCTGAAAAGTAAGCAGGCATTTGCTACTGGACTATCAGTCCCTCCGTCAGAGTGGACCAACTTGACACTTTACAGTTTGTCGCAGTGGGGGAAGGTACGGTCGAAGGGCAATTTTCGAGATGAGCAGTGGCATGATGGAATCTTTCCTGTGGGTTAAAGTCATGTTTCGATGTACCCTCGATGATTCAGTCTTAGCCATCGATGCATTTCAGGCCCCATGGAGCGAGCTGAAACCTGAGTGACAACTTAACTTTTCTGGCGATGTGCGTCTCGAGTTTGTCAGCTGTCAACAGATCACAATATGCGATTGCTTGATCTCAGGTAGATGTGTTGATGCTGAAGAACTTTTTGTGATAGAAGGTCGAAACTTGCAGGGTCCTCAGTTCAAGCAGGTTGCCGAGCAGATTGAGGTCAATGTTATTTCTATCCCATCTACGAGATGGAGGGAAACTAGCCTGGTTGCATGCAACCATGATGTTGATCTTCAGAGTTGTGAGAAACTTCGATATCAAGACCGATGCACTTGTGTTTTTCCTTGACCAAATGTGCTCACATGGATCATGTGTGTGCCAGGACATCGCATCAGGTGATGAGATCATTTTGGACGACCTGGCTTTTGTTTTGCAAGATTTTCTAAGAGGCTTTCACTTGGAAACCAAAACTACCAAATGACCATTCTTTCCAGGATACCTGGCATCATTGACGATGTCAGATTGGGGGGTTCAAACACCAATTTGAGGTGAGGTGTCTCTCATGCGCGATGGTAGAGTATTATCTGAGAAGATTGTTCTGCGACCCACCAATTTGAGAGTCCAAGGCTACTCTCAGAATGCGTGCCGCGACCATGCACATGCTACACGATGTGGGATTAGGTGATTAGGAGGGCATGTTGCGCTGGTCTCAACACTTTTGTAAAGCGATTGCATGGGATCTTAGAACTGCTTCTACCCTACCCCAGTCTGAACATGTCGAAGAAGTTGAACTAAGCAAGTGCGCGTGTGGAGTTAGGGTCAGTCTGTGTTCCCGGCAGCGACGGCGCAAATCCTTGCGAATGCACCATGTGCTGACTAAGGATGAGAATCTGCGTGACAGGAGTAGGCGCACGAAGAAGATCTTGCACTGTGATGGGAAGACTGATATCAACATGTCCATTAGAAAAGCAACGTCCTTGTCATTGATTTCACAGTTGAATCTTTCAGCAAACTACTGACCACAGGGTTGGACCCTAGTCGCGCTTGTGGTTTGGTCCCAGGGTTTGTCCCGGGCCACGCTACTATGCCGGCGGCTTCATTCCTGAAGGAAAGAAAGGAACCGCGATGGTTGTGCTGGTTCGGAATGTCCCCAACCCTACAGATGATGGTCCAAAGTACAGAATCCTACGAGAGCTTGCTAAATTGCCCCTGCCTACAACAGACATTGTCAAGATGAGTGCTGCGATGAAGCAACTATGAGTTTACTTGAAGCACGATGATCTGCAAGAACAGTGGAGGCTGATATGTGGCGATTTTCTTGAACTCCCTGGTGGGTCTATTATTGGCTTCAGTCAGGGGTTTCGCCGCTGATCCTTCTGGCCGTGGTTGTGTACGTGAACCATAGAGACGATCCCACCTTGGCAAATCCCAACTTCTACCACATCGTAACAGATGGGCTTAGGAACATGGTCGACGGCGACTGGGGCTACGCGAAGATCGAGCAGTCTCCTTAGATGGGAGGGTGATTGACTATTTCGAAGTGCCATCGATTTATGGGAGCTTGGTGCGCAAAAGCTATGGGTGGAGAAGGATCCAGCGCCCACACAAGCATCGTAGGAGAACGCAAGCGTTTCCCAGATCATTACCTGCAATGAAGCAAATGTCATAGGTGTTGGCAGCCGTCATAACGGACAACGATCCACCTTTTCCATCCTTGAATGCTTGCGTGGCAATGGCAGGAGGGCATCTGACGAAGCCCCAATTTGACATATCCTTTTCCGTTCGGGTTCCCCTCACTGACGAGTACGCAACAACCATCCACTCTCTCATATCCTCATCCGGGGATACGAGGTTCCCGGTAATCGGGGAGTTGAGCATATCCTGGTCCATGAGCGCAAGGATAGTTCCCCCCAATTCTTTCTGTTGTCCCAACATGCGGTCATGTCTCTCTGCTTCACTGGGATTCCCTGAGTTTGATGCCTGGCCCAAATAGTAGAGAGCCTGACGCAGGGCGCAGCAGTTGAAGCATCGCCCACTTTGACCTTGGGCAAAGCCATAGTCAGGCGTGTTTGCTGGGTCAGCAAACTTGTTGTTCTCAAGAGCTGGGAGACCCCTGGCCCTTCTTGCGCAGAATCCCATTGTCTAGAGTAGAGCATCCTGGCCGCTGACCCAATGCGCTTGCGTGAACTGTGTAGGTTCGGGTATGTGAGAAGCCAAAACTCTCCGCAGGAGGATCATGGCGTCATACTTCATGGCATCTTTGGCTCTGACAATCTCACTTTCCACGGCCATTGCTCTGTCCGTGGTGATTTCTGTATCCCAAGCTGAATCCCCAGCCGCCCTCGCCCAATCGAGGTACTCTCCGGTGATTCTTGCAATTGTGGATGGGTCAAGAAGAAGGAATGAAACATTCATCGTACGAATCAACCACAAGTCCAGCACTGCGAAAGCTTGGGGCGTTGATGCTTCCTCAAATGCATACTTCGCACGCCATGTCACTTGAAGGGCGCGGGATACTCCGCTTGTACGGAATGCCGCTACGCCGGTGTCAGCAACCATCGTGAAAAGCTTGGACCCCAAACCAAGTCCTTCCTTCCTGAGATAGCGCCTCCTCATTGACATGGGCCTTTTGTCAACTGCTTGGCTTTGTCAATGAAAGCCCTAAGGGCGGTAGCGCCCGGGGGGCCTATCATCGGGTCCTTAAAGACTTCTTGCGTACGATTCCAAAACAGTCGAATCCATGCCAGGTCAAACTGCGACATGTCGGCAGTCTCGCGCTTGATCATACATTCCTCAAGAAGATGTCTACGGGCAGTGGCTCAAACACATCTTGACGGAAGAAGAATGGCCACAAATGTTTGGTGGAACTGCAACGGTCAATGAAGAACGAGCCGGTGACGCTGTGGAAGTGTGCCTTGCAATGCTCTTCTTCGCCGCTCTCTACCCGCGTGAGTTCAGGATTACAGTGGAGCCTCTCACTGATACAGCGGAGCCTCCCACTGTCTTCCCAGGGCTAATTCCTCCACAACAACCGCGACAAAAGGAACGTCCTGCGCCCTGCGCCCAAACAAAAGGATGATCTACCTCCTACATTTGGACTCGGAGAGGATGCGCCAAAAGCTCCCCAGGGTTTGACCAGGGAGTCAAAGTCGAACAAAGTCAGCAACACTCAGAACCTCAAGAAACAGGTCCCCATGATGGATTATGCGGAGCCCCGACCTTTCGATGACGCGCACTTCGTCAAGCCTGAAGGAGGTATTGATTGGGTAAGAGGGGTTGAGCCCATGTCCGGAGGTGCCAAGAGCATAAGAATCATTTGCGAACTGGCTACTATGCTACAGAGGAATGAGGATACTGAGCGCAATGATTACGACTGGCGCCTCTAAGTACCTCAAAATTGGAGAACGCCCATACGCCAATGCTGTTCTCATGAAGCCCGGCCTTACAGCCAGAGCGCGTTTCAGCGATCAGTCGCATCCCAAACTTGGGACAGAAAGGATTGAATCTAGCCCTTTCTACCCTGATGAGATTTACCACGTTGGCAAGAGGCTCTCAATTTGGCTGCGGCATGAGCTCCTGAGAGGCGGTCATGCGACAACGATTGATAGGGGCGGATGGGCGTCAATTGATGACTTGATTCAAGAAGAACACTTTTGGTACAGTGTCCATCGCGAGCTCGTCAAACAGGGCTACGAACTCCGTAAGAAGCCCGGAAACAGATTCCTCTTCGTGGAGGAGGACATGTCCGGATATGATCCACCTGCTCCAGATGAGATGTTCTACTTGTCGTATGCCATTACAACAGCCATCGAGAACGGGCTCTACAATTGGAGTAGCCACAAAGGAAAGAAGCGTATGGAGTTCGTTAGTGCCAGATTGAAGCCTGATACCACGAGTGAGGACTTCGCCATCCTGAAGAAACAGTTGGGCAAGCCGGCAAGCCTGTTGACGTCACGGATATCCGGCGTCTGAAGGAGAACCCGTTTCTTGGGTGGATTAGACCCCTCGCTGTCAGGTGCATCTCTGGGCATTCCAAGGGAGCGGTGGACCGGACCTCGAACTTACAACGGTTGCCATTTCCGAACGGGTCAAGCACGCAAGTGGTGGTGCGTGGCGCGTGACAAGTAGACACGTATTGAATTGGATTGCGTGGGCCGGGCTCCTACCCGGCGGCCCAGGCACTGGCGATTGGACGTACATTTTTCATCCTATCCTCCATGGGACAGCAGGTACACTTCGAACTTCACCAACCGATTTGCGAAGGAAGGAGAGAAGGGCATTGCGATCTACGTACCCATCAGCACATTGATCGACCTTGGCGCGAGACTTGCTTCGAATGGCGTGATTCTTTGTCGAAACAAAGTACCATTTTCTGCCATCCATGCCATCTTCGCATTGTCAGGTGCTCGTGGAATGGGCGAAAGGCTCCAGTCGCCGTCACTCATGGATGAGTACGTGCGTGAGTCCGTTGATGGGGAAGATTGTGTGCAGGCCTCACCGCAGTTTGTTGCCAAGGTAGCGGACCGCTTTCGTGCTGATTTGAACATTCCGTTCACGTGCAGAAACAATGTTGCCACAATCTCGAGGAGGATCCCTGACATGCATCCCAATGTGACTCAAACAAAGGACCTCATCAACAACATTAACATTACCAGGGCCATTGTTTACAACCCGCATGAACATGAATGCAATTGCCGGTACTGTCCATGGTGCTTGCACCTTACACCATACACCTGCAACTCTTGTGAGGTGTGTTCGCTGCAATGCTGCCCTTATCTCCGTCGGTCGTTCATGGATCAGGGTAGTCAGGGTATGCCCCGCTCCCTGGATTCAGAGATCCTCATCGAAGTCGATGATGTGAGACAGTCGAAACTGCACAGCGCAGCGTTGTCCAGGATGAAGTTGCCGATGAGCTACAGCTCATCGAAGAGAGCGCAGCAGAAATCGATCTCGATGCACTTCATCAGTATTCATCAGGAAAAGCTGGCGAAAGACACTGCCAAGAATGTCGATGCGTATGGGGAACCAGATGACTACAGCAATGAATACATCACGGTTTCGCGTCAGTCAAGCACCGAGCCTCCAGCATTGTGCCTAAACACGGAAGAAATCTCCAAAGTTTTTGACGAGATCATGGGATACCTGATATTCCAGCGCCAAGACATTCTTGACGACTTTCTGTCACTCAGCTTTTCAGAGATGAAGGCCGGGATGAACGAGAGAAGAACGCCGTTCACGAGAAGATAGTTCTTCTGTCCGGCCTACATTCCTACATTGCAGAGGACACAGTGCTGCCCCCTACGAAGGAAGAATATTTGGACTGGGCCACAGGCGATGGAAGGGCAGCCTATCAGGCGGAACGTGAGCAGTGGATGTGGGATCATTGGGATCAGAAAGGGGGTTCGTCCCTCTTGCTCTATGACAATTTGGAACATTGCTATGAGGCGATTCGAACGCATTCATTGATCTGGAAGCTCTATTTTTGGGCGTACACCACGATGAATGTCAATGAATTCCTCACGCCCTTTATCGCCGTCAACTCTGATGGAATGCGCGCCATTCGCCCGAACACTGGGGAGGGTCATAGGGATTGATCAGCTCGCGACCTCGATTGCTCTATTCCAATGCATTGGGGATCAAGAAGTTTCGCTATATGGCTTTGAAGAACATGCCTCCGAGGTCATCAAGGATGGTGTGTATCACATCTGCATTGAGGGACTTCTTGAAGCGCAACAGAAGCGCGAGCGCCTGAACCCCGAGGCTCTATTCATATGTCAGCATATGGGTGCACAGTTCAACAAAGAGTACCAGGCTCGGTACGTGAAGGTTCTTGTGAACACAATCAATGGTCAGATCACTAACAAGAAGAATCGTGAAAATGTGGAGGATTGGAAGAAGGAGGCAAGGACCACATTATTTCAAGCCGGATTACAGGCATTGCAGAACCAAGTCCAATCTGGCAATCGCTATGATCCTACTTTCGAACCCTCTACATCTTCCTTTGATGTGATGGATTGATTCGGCGACGATGGAGTCACAACGCTATATGCCTGAGTCTCATCGCCATTTTGGTGTGTTAGAGACTGAGTTTTGCACCTAGGGTTTGTCCCGGTGCCGCCGGAGCATAGCATTTGTGTTCTCACCATGGTCGCCCAGGGTTTTATCCGGCGTAACGTCTCACTGTCCTAACGTACTTGCTACCTTCTTGTGTGTGTATTGCACAAAAAACTGGAGCTCCTGCGTGCGTCTCACACAATGTGAAATTGCTCATCGACGTGGGGGATGTTAATTCCTATGCATATACCTAACCCACAAGCGAGCTTGTATGTGTAGCATTCGTGTATTGCTTGTAATTTGTGTATTTGGCTCAAGGCTCAATCAGGCCTTACCTCGATAGCTAGGGGTAGTTACCTCCTTAGCATTATGCATTGAGGATACACTGGCAAGCATACACGTTGAAGTGAGCTCGTGAGACCGCCATTGAGAAAAGAGTGTGAGCGATCAACCTTGAAGGATTGTGCTGTGGTGGATTATTTCTACCTACTCATACAGTCAACCTTTTACATGCGGTTTGCTTGTTGTGGTAGGTTTTGGACAGGAACAGTGCAACCACACAGAACCATCTATGTGTGCCAATAGCCTACCGTGGGTACTTGCGAACAGACTTCTGCATACTTCGAATGCCGTGGCATATCAGGGCTGTCTGCTTTGTTTAGCCACTCTAGCAATCACATCCCACACTGAGTCAAGCTTAGGGGCCCTAGATTTTGTGTGAGTGGGTGACACGCATCGCTCCACACAAAATCATTCGACCCACAAGGATGATCCATTTTGCTGCCACTGGAAAAGGCTCGCTTGCGCTGTGGATTCAAGTTGGATTTATTTGTTTGTGTTCATTTCAGCGTGATAGGTTTTAAAAATGAGTACGTATATTGTATGCAAGCACAACTATTGGGGTAGAACTGAAAAAGACGCACTTGCAAGAAGCTTGGATCACGCCCTTCATGTGGGGGTGCAACTTGAGGCCAATCTTGTGGAAGGTTTCGCTTGAGGCTTAATGGAGGAGGGGCAAGGTAAACCGAGCACGGGGCATGAAATCCACATTGAACAAAAACAGAACTGCGCCGCATTGATCTCAACACTCTTTATTGCTGAGTTGAATGTTTGTATATTGATTCTGCCAAGATAACATTTTCGAGGATTCCTATTGCATCATCACAATTTGTTTTCTCAAGTTTATTGCTGGAGATACGTGAGAAATTTGAGTGAATTGCAAACAAATGTGGGTCATAGTCTGAATCATACTGCTCGTAGCCAACTCCTTGTAGAACATTATGATCCAATGACATGGGCATGTTGTGGCCGGCTGGTGACTTTTTGTTTCAAGTTGCCAATCCACAGTGTTGTGAAACGGTTTCATTGTTGCATTCGACACGAATTAGATTCACCACCCCTCTTTTGTGACTAGGAAGTAATTTGCTCGTGAATGTTTGTGTGCTCCAACTATGTAGTTGTTTTCATTGCGATTGCCATGGAGCTTACATCCTGGTGACGGTGGCTATGTGGCATGACAAGGCCCAAACCAAGAATGATTGTGGTCTGGCAGCGTGTTGCATTGTTGTGTTGGGCAGAATTAAGTGGTTCCCCACTTCAAAAGCATGGCTTACGAGTAAGTTACGCACATTTCGATAAGAGGTAAAGTCTATGTGTTGGGGAACTTCCATGAGTTCCCGTATGAAGCGTGCCAGCCGGCGGTCATCATTGACAACGGTTCCGGTCACGTCAAGGCTACATATGTCGTATGCTTTCCGATGTTGCATAAGTTGTAAAATTGTGCGGCAGCTGCGTACAGGCCGGTGTTGCGGGCGAGGAGGCGCCACGGTGCGTTTTCCCAGCCGTCGTTGGCAAACCAAAACATGCCGCGATGATGCCAGGCAAGGTCGTTTGCGATTTCGTATGCGTGGACATGACGGAAAAAGGATACTCCCAATTGCAGGTAGTGACAACAAGGAGTATTACCTTGGCGAGGAAGCTGTTGGCAAGCGTGGAGTGCTGTGCTTGTCTTATCCGGATGGGATCTCAGTTGCAGCTTTTGTCATGACAGTATTTGCAAAGGTGGCGGGTGCACGTATGCGTCGGACATGCGATTTCTGTGTATCTATCGCCCATAGATGACATGAGCTTCCTGGGCTGCTGTACACCCATTTGCTTTAGCAGGCCAGCGGCACAACCCTGGTCGGCTTCAAGCAAATCGTCTAACTGTTTTTCGACACGGTTGCTGCTTCAGGTACCCAACCACACGTCATAAGTTGCTGGTATGTCGTGTAACTGAACTCGTTTGGACACAACTACTGCAATGGGTTGCTAAGCCTCCCCTGGGCGCTGAATCCACAATACAGGTGCGGACACGCGGAAGAAATTGGAACAAATCACCAATTTCATCCAATTTCAGGTCGGATTCAGAGCCTAGTGTTGCTTCCGTTAAAAGAAGCTGAACCAGCCATGCCATGCCAAGATGTTGACAGTTGCGCATTATCACATTTTTTTGTTCCCCAAATCCCAAGAGCAGGCAGCAACAATCGAACATTAACAAGAATGAGCAAACACTAGCTGAATCCTTGGATTACCAAGAGCCTGGACACACCAAATTGTTACCTCTGCCCTGTTTCCCCAAACCTCCTCAAGCCCGGAATTGCATGGTGGACCAATCCTCCCACCATGTTGCAAAACCTGGATTCGTACTGACCGTTGTAGTCAGCTACCGCTACCGAGATTGAGCATGGCATTGTCAAAGACTGGTCTGAGATGGAGAAGGCCTGCGTCACGCTTGAGAGAGGACAGGGCGAAGTGAGTTGATGGGAAGGTGTGGCATCACACCTTCTTCGATGCACTGCGCGTCAATCCGGAAGAACAAGCCTGCGTTGTGAGCGAGGCAGGATGTTTGGAGGCAGTTACGAGAATTCGGATATCCAACAGAGTTACCACAATGTCGTCAGGCACCCATGAACCCAAAAAAGAATCGAGAAAGAATGATCGAGATGTTGTTTGAAAAGTTGTGGCCTCAGGGTGCATTGCTGCAAGATCCATGTCTGATGAAAGCCATGGAGAGACTTATGCTGACCAGGTTCAGCTGCCCTGCTGCCTACATCGTTATCCAGGACTGGTCTTGACTTCTTATGACAAACCCAGAAGTTTTCCAGAGATTTCCATCATTCATGTGCAGCGAGAAGCAGATCCCAAAGTACATGCGGGTCTCCGGAGTCATACTGTAGCAAAAAGGTAGTCCTGGTTTGAGCCACATGGTTATCCTGAATGTCATGCATTAATAGGCGTATGTACAACACTGGACCAGTATCATGAAACTGGCATTTGTAGAGATAGATTGTAGTATGGAATCTAGGCCACACACTGTGCAGATGGATCTGCGGGCAACAGAGAGATTTCTCAGGATAGGAAGGTGGGTTAAGAGAAAGCCTGACAGCTGTTGTGATCGTGTTCGGATTGCTTGGGATGCGCGCAGCAGAGCTCCAGTTTGTTGAAGCTTTTGAGTAATGCCGCCTCACTTCAACAGATGCGCAGTTCCCATGGCCTTTGCTGCGTTCTTGGCTGCTGGCGTACTTCCTTCAACGTTGCAGGCTGTCATGTCGCTGTACTCCTACGGACGCACAACAGGGACTGTGGTGGACTCCGGCGATGGTGTGACCCATACAGTTCCAGTCTATGAAGGCTGCGCTGAATCTGCATTCATGTTTAAAAATGGTCCATACATTCCAAGCCCCATTGGCTGGTGATTGCAGAAAAGGATCGCAGGACAACACGACCTTAAGATGGACTGCAGGCTATGCACTTCCTCACGCGATTCAGCGGCCACACTCTCACATTTGCAGTTGTTGTGGATCTTGTTTGCGCATGCCTCTATTTTGGCTTCTAAGGTTGGATCTTGCAGGCAGAGATTTATCTGAGTACATGATAAAGGCAGGAAGCCACATGTTGGCTGCATGACAGTTGTGACAGCAGGCCTTGTTATGCCATGTGTTCAGATTCTGCATGAAAGCGGGCACAACATGACATCATCCTCTGAGAAAGACATTGCACGAGAAATGAAGGACCGCTGCAGTTTGAGCTAGTCACACAAGAGTCACAAGAGACAATTTTTGCTCAGTCGGATTCGATTCCGTGCGGGAAGGAGACAACCTGCTACGTTTGCAGTGGTGATTGGAAAGCTGAAATGCAGTCTGCCAAGGACCCATGAGCTACGTCATCCAATCTCTGTAGGGAGAGCAGATTTGATGAAAGTTTGCTGTGGTGAGGAGCGTCCAACCGAGTACGAAAAGATTTTTAGCCTGCCAGATGGGCAGCAGGCACGGTAACTGAAATGGAACCTTGATGCCACATCGCTGGCCTTTTCCCAAGGTGGCTCTTTCCTCTGAGCGGTTCCGGGTCCCAGAAGCCAGCGACAGAGACCGGGAAACCCCATATTGAATAGAGTCCCTGCTGTCGAACATCACTATGCATTCACAAGGTCATGTTTGATCCGATGATCGCTGGAAGAGAGCTCCCAGGGCCAGTGATCTTGACTCTCACAGCTCTCACAAGTTTACAGGCGGCATGAACGTCAGCCCCAGGCTGCATCAGTCCATCAACCGTTGTATCCAGGCCTGGCATGCCGCTTCACATGTGTCATGATACCACTCAGATGGAGACAGGCCTGCGAGATCGACCTCCGCAAGGATCTATTCAAGAACATTGTTCTCAGCGGAGGTGGCCAATGGATTGCGTAATTGACCTAGCAATAGGACATATTGGTGCGTGAGGAAATACGATGTTCCCTGGTATAGCTGACCGATTAGAGGCTGAACTCAAGGCCAGCCCTACATCAGCTGGAGGCGTTCTCTCAATGTTGCTGTTTTGCAGGCCCTGGCACCACAAAAAATCACGGTTAAAGTGGTCGCAAATCCGCAAAGAAGGTGCACTTTCATCTGAAATCCAGTGCCATCCACCCTTTTCTTGGTGTCCGCATCATGACAGGTACATCGTTTGGATGGGTGCTTCCATCCTGACTCGACTTTCGAGTTTCCAAAGCATGCTAATCTCGTCTCTGGCTCAGCGATCTCAGCAGTGAAGGGAAGGCTTGAAGGCTGCCCAGGTGGAAGTGTCTCGGACTGATTCGCAGTCAGGAAAGCAGAGTATGATGATGTAGGGCCGGCCGTTGTTCATAGCAAGTGCTTCTGAATCTAGAAGCGCCTGGACCTGTCCAGACTATCGATTTAGGTGACCAAAAGTCTGCTGCAGAATTTCTCGAATTCTTGCCTCTGAAGTTTACCACTGGCGGACGGCAGCTCCTGAGATCCTACCCCCAGATGTTCGCAAGCTCCTCACGCCCCAGCATTGACTTTTGCACTTGGGTAGCCAGAAAGCTATAGTGCAAGGATAGAGATTCACCTGACACTTGTGACGTTGCTCATCCAGAAAAAAACTGATGAATAAGCAAGCTTGCAAGTTCACAGTTTCTGTATTGCAAAAAATCAGGCGCTGTTACAGAGGTCATGTCAGCATGCTGAACAGTGCCTACCAAGCTGGAGAGCAACGCGGCACTTTGAGACTCGTCAGTGGCGCTTGTCCGCCTCGGAGTGCGTGCTGCAACCTCATTTATCTTGACAACTTGCTGCTGCATTCCAGCCTCAATTCAAGTGGCGCATGCCTGCAGAGGTCGATGAGGCTCATCTAACCGTCAATGCACATCATTCGAGCCAACTCTGGCCATTCATGACGAGAGAAGACCTAGTGGGAGAGGAGAAGGTGTTTGCCCATTGCATCAACAGGAATGTACACAACCACCGACAGAGAACGTAGAGATCCTAGTTGGCGCCCTGATGCTCATTTTGGTCGCCTTTCTGAGACTGCAAGCAAAGTGAGCACCAGAAGCTGCGCAGGCGCAGGCGCGACCCAAGAACACTTGAGGTTTGCAACCTATGCTCTCTCTCAGGTTCCTCTTGCGGGTATGCCTGGCTCTCGGCCTTTGAGCCTTTTAGTGCCAGGTCAGAACGCACAGATCCTGAAAGAGGAGAGGGCAGAAGAAGAACCCAAATATTCAAATAGCTCAAGTCCTCTGGCTGCTGGCTACCTCGAAAGGCTGAAGCCCATTGGCTGGCAACCCACCGACAGGCTTGACACCTTGCCAACGTTTCCGACTGACTCAGCACGCATCCTTGCATCCAAATATCCAAGCCTTTGCCACAGGCGAGGCATTTCTAGATTACACGCTTATCAGGGCTCTCACCGGACTGTCGTGCGGAGCGCATACTCGAGGACAAACTTTAGAATCATCAGCCCAGCGAAGGACCTGGACGAACACCACTACCCAGATCTCAGTCAAATTTTAGCAGATCAGAAAACACGGGCGGAGTGGGTCCACGGGCTTGGCATCCCTGCGTAAACCCCTTGCCTCCTTGCTTGCTGACCGTTCTACGCAGCTTTCGCCACTCAGACTTGCTGACTTTAACTTCTTGTCCAGGACAGTTATGAGCCCTGGAATTTTAGATACTCAGAGTTTATTGGTGACAGTCTCAAGCCATTGAACAGAGAGACTTGAATCCAGAACTCGGAAGAAAACTCCTGGTCGGGTTGTGAAGCCCACTGCCTTTCGCACTGTATATAGGTCATTCTACCAAGCAACTCGGACTCACTATGGATACTGTACAGGCAAATTCGTTCAGATAGCTCTTTTGGCAGATTTGAATACAGAATATCCACCTTCAAACCTCAGGCTTTGTGTCTAGAGTCTAGAGCTACAAGCAATCAGTAGAAGCAGATCTGCGCAAGAAGACAGATCATAAATGGTCGCCCTCGTTTTGTCAACAAGAAGCCCACTGATGGCAACTTGAATTTCTCGCGAGATCCATTATTTTGAGAATGCTCATGTAGACCATGTTTCGCCTTTCCAACATTACAAGTCTCTCCGTTGCATTTGGGTTCATAGTCATAAACCGTCAACCCCACAGATATGGAATCCTCAAATGAATTCTTCTATCTCCTTGCATCTCTTGCTCGCCATGTGAGTTTTCCCTCTCAGTTATGCTCAACTGCGCTCGGCAGCTATGCACGGGGGCAAGATCGGGTTGGCAGACCTTGGTTGCAACCAGAGTCCTCTCAACAGAATAGAAAGGCTCACAATATCTCCTTGGGCACTCGAATTGTTCTCTTAGTTGTATGGTTGGTTGGAGTAGGGACTTGTATGCTACTGCTTCTTCATCTACTTCGCTCTTGGGAAATTCTGTCCCACCCTCCCTACACTTGATTTCTTAACCGATTGATTTGGTGGCGGAGGGTCTCGTGTGGACTGGTCTTTCCTTTCAAATTGGTGCCCAATTCTGAGGTGTTCTCTTAACCCCCCCTGGGGTGTACGCGACCTTGTCCATCACTTTTGACATGTCAGTTTTGCAATGTCCTCACAATCGCATGTCTTGGACCCATCGTCTTCTGATGTTTGGTGCTCTCCACTACTATGATGTATCAGTTGTATTCTATGGAGAGGCCTTACGGTACTACTTTCGCATACCCATCTGGCATGATGTAAGGTCAGCCAACGCTCAACGAGCCTGTGGTGGGTGCATGGTACCACCACCACCATCACCACCACCACCACCACCACCACCACCACCACCACCACCACTACTACTACTACTACTACTACTCCTACTGACTTTGATACCAGTATTCCACCACCACTGCGATACGGCAACAATGGTGGCGATGACGACTACTACCGAAGCTACTGAACGAGAAAGAGTACTGAAGCCTAAAACTGCTTACTTTCCAATGCACAGGGGCTGGCTTGAGTCCCATCAGCACCGACTGAGGTTCAGATCCCATAGGGTCAGCTACACATTACGAGGGATGTCGGGAAGGTTTATGAAAAGATTCTCTAATGCCCACGATTGAGAGGAGGTGGTAGTAGTAGTAGTAGTAGGAGGAGGAGTAGGCTCCGGGTAATTTCATGATGGTACACTTTTGTGGCATTGCAAGCCCCGAAATGCTGTAAGTACCAGCACTCGTGGGTTTTAGATGGTGCCAGTTCACTTTCGCTTTATCTTGGCTTTTCTGGTTTAACATGTATTGAACATGCAAACGTTTGCATTGTTGACATCGGCTCCAGTCAGAGTCACGGATGAAACGATCCCTTGGATAAGAATGAAATCAGAACTCCAACGTTGGACTCATGGGGCGTGCCTTGGACTAATGGGGCGATGATAGGATTAAATCAGAACTCCTCACACCCTTGGACTATTGGGGCGAACCTTGGACTAATGGGGTGATGAATAATGAGAAAAAGTCTCCGGGAATCCTACTTCAGGAAACGCGTTTTCCACAAGAAACGTTCAAAATAGGCCCGAACGCACTATAAAACGCAGAAACCATGATCAAGCAGAAACCTGGGGCGTACCCTGGACTAATGGGGCGATGATAGAATTAAATCAGAACTCCTCACATCCTTGGACTAGTGGGGCGTACCCTGGACTGCTGGAGCTATGTTGAAATTAAATCAGAACTCCTCACACCCTTGGGCAAATGGGGCGTAACCTGGAAGAAATGGGCGATGAATAACAAAAAAAACGCTCCCGGGATGCCTACTTGAAAAAAACGTTTTTCTGCAAAAGGGCCCAAAATAGGCCCGAACGCATTATCAAACGCACGAACAACTCAGACCAACAATGATTAGGAAGTGGATCGGCAAGAAAAAGCGCAACTGGACTTTATTCAAAATTCGTGCGAAACCTCAGTTTCAGTAGGGCGAAGTGGAGAAAATGACACCGTCATAAACGCGACCGTTACCTAGTAGTAGTAGTAGTAGTAGTAGTAGTAACCCTCAACACCCTCAGAGTTTGGTGGCACCTCACAACGGGCA
>CAJNIZ010044126.1:18905-36576 GCA_905231905.1 Symbiodinium pilosum | reverse complement strand
GAAGGTCAGCAAGTCCGAGAAGCTCCGCAAGCTAAAGCCCTGGTAGCCCTCTGTGGCTACGCGTGGTAGATGGCTAGCTGAAAGCTAGAGACTTCTCTCAGGCTACAAGGAGTTGATGGCTAGCGGGTTGCTAGAGGCTTCACTCCGTAGTTACAGTGAGCGGACTTTCGCCACCAAGCTAAAAGGAACGGAGCGTTTTTAGCTAGGGCTTTGCCGTTGTTGGGAAAACACGACAAGTGTTTGGTAGCAAGCTAAAGTGCTAACGCAAGTGAACTGTGCTTGAGTTTCTTTACTAGCTAGCGTATGCTAGCTAAACAAATTTCCACCGGGAAACCTTGGGAGGAGAACCTGGGGTTGGTGGTGGGCTAGTTAGTAAGGCTAACGCGCTTCTATGTTGCTAATCGACGTAAAATTTTTGTTAAGTCAGCAGACATCCCGTCCATGTTTCTGATTGAAACTGAAACCTTGAAGAACATGACCTCTTCTCTGTAATATGAAGCATTTTTACCTTGAAATTTAAGTTGAGCTGCTTGTCTAAACAACATCTTGACTGACAGGGGAGCCCAGGCTTCGGAGGTGGGAACTGTATTGACAGACGCAAAGCCGGTGTGTCAGCCGCGTGCAGACTTGCCTCTTGCTGATTGCCTGGGTTAAGAGTGTTGCTCGACGATCTATGTCTGTTCGAGCCACTGTGCTGTTGGACTCACGGGTTACAATAGGGGCCACGGCAGTAAGTCGCATTCTACAGGGTTCCTTTGGGTAGGTTTTGGGGTCGGGGTTTTACGACAGCCTCCTGCGTTGTTACTCCGAGGACAATGTGGCAGGCGATCCCAGCCGGGGCCGCCAGTTGCTGGGCCCAGACGCCGGACTCCCCGCTGGCTGACGAGCTTCTTCATGGGCGCGCCGACAGGTTCGAGAAAGTTGCCCTGTCTGCAAGAGTTCCGAAGATTGCTGCCAGATGGATCCGATTCCTCTTGTTGCTAGCAGGCGACATAGAGAGGAATCCAGGTCCTCCAAAGAGGATCCCGCGTGGCCCTGGATCTTGAAGCAGGTTTCGCTAAAAGCGCAGCCCGCAAAATGAAGAAGAGTCTCCAAGCCTTCCTGGCGTGGATTTCTGTGACGCTTGGGTGCTCAGCGTCAGCTGTCTTTGCTTCGGCTGTGTCTTCGGGCTTTTGGGTTGCACTTGTTCGAGCAAGGGCTGCCCTCGTACCTGTACGTTTACGCCATCACAGCAGTCCAAGACTCCTTTCCTCAGCACCGGAACTTTCTCACAGCCGCTTGGCAGATCGACAAGAAGTGACAGCGAGCTGAGCCGGGCTCCTGTCGACCTGTTCTGCCTGTGGCGGCCATCAGGGCCGCCATTTCGTTGGCGCTGCTTTGGGGTTGGTTTAGTTTAGATGGGCCTCTATGGTCATCATCGGTCTTTTGGCTATGCTGCGCCCTGCTGAGCTAGTTGGTCTTACGCGTAGAGACCTAGTCTTCCCTGAGGACAACTTGGGCCACACAATCTGTTTGTTTGTTTGTTCACTTGAGAAGTCCTAAGACTTCGCGCTTTGCAAGGAGGCAACGTGGGCGGCTTGGCGATCCGCAGGCCATTCGTTTTCCCTACGTGCGCTTCGCTGCGCTCGTTCCGGCGTCAGTGGGATGCCGTTTTGACACGGCTCGGTCTCCCATGCCGAGCTGCCGACAGAGGCGCGACTCCTGGATTTTTGCGTGGGTCTGGAGCCACGCACTTTTACGTTGCCACAGAGAACATTCCTTTGCTAGCCTGGAGGGGTCGGTGGGCGCGAACGAAGACGCTCGAGTACTACTTGCAGGAGGTTGCTGCTCAGGTGAGGCTCACAGAACCGTCTCCCGCAAACAGAGCTCGAATACAGTCCTTGGACGCAGCCGCTGACGGCCTGCTTTCCTTCTTTTCAGGTGCTTCGCAGTAGAGTTGGAAGAAAGGTGTGCGCACTTTTGCTGAAAGCTTTTTGCTTTCCTTTGAGTGGCCAGAGCCGGTGAGATGCCGTGAAACAGCCAGCTCTTAGGCCATGGTCGTTGCGAGCTTTCGAACAAGCTCTCCGGGACACTGCGCATCATGCAGGCGTGAAAGGGAGATGTCCAATATCTCCATGAGCTATGCCCGATGGAGTGTTGCTCAAGTTCTCCCAGCCCACCACACCCGAGAAGAGAGGTGTGCACCGGTGTGCACACTTTTGCTGAAAGCGTTTTGCTTTCCTTGGAGTGGCCAGAGCCGGTGAGATGCTGTGAAACAGCCAGCTCTTAGGCCATGGTCGCTGCGAGTTTTTGAACCACTTCGCATCATGAAGGGGTGAAAGGGAGATAGAGCTTCCTTCACCTTGACCCAATCCCATTTACTCGGCTCTTATTAACATGAACCTCGCCAAGTTTGCCAGCCTGTTTGCTTTGGTCACCATATGCGCTTGGAACACGAATGTTATCTCCGGACATGGATGCTGCGGTAACTGTAGGAGATCAATTTTTCAAAATCACAAAATACGACTATGGGGCAGACCTTGGACTCATGGAGCGACCGTGCTGCATCAAATCATGAGCAACTGTTGGTCTGAAATCTAACTTAAGGCTTTGGGCCAAAATATGAAACTGTCAAAAGTTGTGAATCAGTCACGTTTTGGGCCAAAAACTTGACTGTAAAAACTTGCGAAGCCCGGCAAATAGAAGTGAAATAGTCCGCGGTCAAGAAAACAGCGGAGCTATATGAAATTCAAGGACATCAGACTTTCAGGACACGTACCAACAGGCAAATGTGTGGATAATACCAGCAGTTTCGACTGCTTCGATCATCAACGTTCGCAAAGAAACAAAATCCCCACCTTCAACTGGAGGAGGACAAGCAAGTAAACAGTGGCGTTTGGAGACCGTCGAACATGCACACGCGGCTGTCGCATTCAGCCAAAGAACCACAAAATAGACTATCGTCGAATACCAGAAAAGTACGTTTCCTTCTTTGGCGTGACTTCGCTATTAATTAACATGACCCCGAACTGTAACGTCGGAGTGATGTTCCCGCTGTCAGATTCGTTAGTGGCTTCCAAAGTGAAGTGTTAGTAAAGCAAGCACCACACCGCAAGTCAGCATCCAGATGTCGAAGTTTATGAAAACTCATCAAGACCCGATGTTCATCCATAATTTGCAAAGGGGTGCAGAAGCCTAGAATAGCTTACCTACTTTGTAACAAACAACATGTCTTCAGTAGCGTGCAAGAAGGCTGAGGTTCGCGCAAGAGATGTCTCACTGGCTTCGCCCCCACCAGCCCACTACTAAACAGCAAGGAACTACACATTTTCACTTCGTCCATGTTTAGCAAATGGAATTCTTCAATGCAATCGCAGTCAACCTGCTGAGGCAATGCCCTGGCTCTTGTCAAGACTTAGCACGATGCTACGTGTTCTTGTGCTCGTTCATGTTTTGCAGACCCCTCATACCGATACCCCCGCTGTTTGAGAAAACAAGCACGTTGCCTGATAAATTCCGTCAAGCCTTCCAAGAAGCCACATGTTGCATCTTTGTCCATGCTCTGTTTTTTCTTGGGGTCCTGCGGTTTCTGAAAGTAACGCCATGTTCGAGAACCCCAACCAGAAGCGTAGCAAGAATCTACATGATCTGATTTTCATGATTTTTTGCAAATTGTGGGGCTGCACCCAGTAAACCCGCAGCATTGAAGACATGCCAAACTCTGGGAATCTTATTTTTTGTTTCAGGCGCTACATGTCCTCCCCGTTTAACGGTAGCCTTTCCAGCACTACCATTTTGCACCAATGTTTTGATTGCGGATGCTTTGGGATGGCAACATACCTACCTTGTCACAACAATCTGTTCTGCCAAGTTTAGCCGTGAAACGGGCAACAGTTTTTCAAACAAGTCTTTTGGTAGTGCAGAGATTGCGATCCTTGTCGCACCAGAAGCAAACATCAATCCGTGATATGCATGGTGGACAGTTATATGAGATGAGCCTTGGGACTTCAAAGTTTCACCAGAGGGGCCACACAGGCCGCACCAAAATCAGCGGTGAGTGCTTGGAATAAAACTACAGAGCTACGAATGGAGATCCGTGCTTGACAAGGTCTACTCTTTTGGGTGCTGTTCCTTCCTTGGTTCTGGCCCCATTTCTGGTCTGACGCCCAGGATCACAGCGTGGTGCACGGGTGAAGGAACATGTGTGATGCCCTGCCAGGAAGCAGGTGAATGCTCGACGTTGGCAGCAGCTTGCAAAACTTGCAAGGCCGCATTTGACCAGGAGAACATGTGGATAGGCATGCATGCAGACGTGCGGATGGGCCACAGAGAGCTGGAGTCAGCACAGGACTGTTTGTGGGCTGATATGATCGTCTTTCGGCAGCAATTGCATTGTGTGCGTGTACTTGTAGTCCTGGTAGGCTTGCAATTGAAGCAAGGCGAAGCATTTCGAACCTGCACTTCAGCTTTATTTCGATGCTGCTTCAGACTGTCCGAGCGACCAGCAGGCGGCCGGATTGCTTTCCACCAATTTTTTGCCGTGCGACCTCACTCCAGGTGATGTTTCAGCAAGAAAGCCTCGGCTGTAGATTTGCATTTGTATCATGCAGGTGCGCACCAGCAGGGTATTCGTGTATGTTTTCACGCCTTGTGTACGCCAAAATGCTTCCGCTGCCCCCCGAAAATTTGAGTACCGTTTGGGAGAGCGGACAGCATCGGAAAAAGCGGACTAAACTGGAACCTCAGCTCGTGCAGGTGTCTAAAATTGGGCCTGACATGCACGCTTACCCAGAAGCTTTGGAAGTGCTTTATTCAACCTCACAGCATGCTATCCCAACAACTCCTCAAGTCGATGCCGGCTGTCGATCTTTGGACCCTCCTCGTCATCTTGTAACCACAGCTCGTGGGAATGGCTCCCGTTCGCTGTTCGCGTAGGTCGGGGGCGGATTGTGAGTCTTGGTTCACATGCTAGGCCCTTGGTTTGTGCTTGTTTACAGCAACCAGTCGTTCCCATCGCGTTCTGCAACCCAATGCCAAGCTTGAACCTAGCAGCCTAGCAGGGCCTAGCGGCCTAGCAGTCGGCTTGCCAGGCTCATGTTGAAAAAGCATGCATTCATGCCCGAAAGTGTCGCGACAATGGGAGGGCCGCTGAGAACAAAGCGCCGAAGAACAGATGTTGCAACGCCTGGAGCGCAGCATAAGGCCCTCTGGCCTCCTTCAAAGGCGTATTAGCGCCAAAAAGGAAACTCCTAAACCAAGACTGGTCACTTTGACGGCTCATTTTCAAGCTTGTCAAGGCTAGAAGTCTAAGTGGGGCCCTGACTTGGACTTTCAGCTGGCTCTACCAGCCAGTCGGAGTTTCCTCTTTGCAATTGCGTGCATTGACCGACGGAGGCCGCACGGCTGGAAGCATTTAATTTTTTGGCACTCCGCGAGGGCGGGGCCCGCCAGGCTGGACAGAGCTAGTTGAAAAGCACAAGTTTTGTAGGATGTGTTCGGCCGTTAATGCTGTGTTCGGCAGGCTTATACAGCTCTAGCATCCACAAATTGTGAGCCCTTCGTTTTGCAGCCGCGTGCACGTGCTGGCCTTAATTGCCGCACATCTCGTTTTGGAGATGAAGGTTTCTCTTGAGCGTAGTTGCAACTGTGCACCTGTGTGTGTGCATGCGTCCTCGCTCCGATAGGGTTGATTCTGGAGATCCACGAGCTGCACGACTGGAATAGGCCAGCCGCAATTTTTTTGTGGCATGTGTGTGTGTGTGTGCGTGCGCATGTGAGACTTCCTACTGCATAAAGAGTATCTTGCGGCACCCTTCCGTTGAGTTGTATTGCAAGAGCTATTCATGCATGCATTGCTTTGACCTCCACATGGTGTTTACTTCACCGGAATTGCATCCAACAAAGCTGCCTATGCCAGGGGAGGTAGGGCCTGGCCAGCCCTGTGTATTTGCCTGATGTGATGCTGTACCTCTAGCTGTACATGGTTCCATCATCGTTATTGTTCATGCTACTATCCCAGCAGAACACAGATGCCCAAGACAATGTCACGCCATTTCTGCGTTACGACATGGCAAACTGACTTGCATTTAGCTGTGTTTGTGCGATTTTCGCATGTGCTTCCACGTTCGCCGGTCAACCCGGCACGTGTGACAGTTCGTGTACTTGTGCATCAGTGTGCTTTCACACTCACAAACAGATGCGACGGCGCGCACTCTGGGATTGGGGTATCCTTGAGATGGAGGTAATGTTCCGCAGGACTGCAGAAGATCATGGAGTATGCATTTCAGCTTGCACTGTGCGGTCCCGTGTTTCTCTTCTTGGGTGTCGGGGAAGGTGTCGCAGGTCAAGCAAGGCAGGCATGTGACCGGTTTCTGTCTTTTGCTTTGGTGTTGTTTTCTTGAGTTTGTGGATGTGTGATCTTTTTCCTGCAGCAGAGTTGTTCACAGGTCGGCTTTCCTTGGGACTACTCCTTGCTTTTTGCCAGGGATTGCAGGCGCACTGCATCCCATCAATTAAACGTCAAGAAATCCGGTAAACAACGACCTTTACGGAATACCCTGTCGCAGCGCTTTCGGCGAAAGGCCCGTATCAGTGATAACGCTAAACGCCATTGGGCCAGGTTTTGTCTTATGCTATGGGGTACTTCATCTACGGGACTATACTTCGGTGCCATGCGTACAAAGACACATCAAGCTCCAAAGCTAACACCATCCAACCCCAAGATGCTTGGCCTCCTGGCCTGACCCCAACCCTGACCCTGAAGCTACAGCTGAAGACTAGGTAACTAGGGTAGGGGAGGGGTCCGAGGGCCCTTGCACATGTGCATTCTTGAGCCAGTCAATCCAGCGTGTCATCTTGCGCAGGCGCCATGCTTCAATTGTTTGCGTTCCATCCCTTGTGCAGGGGTCATGCAACTGGTACAATTCTTGATTTGTGCTGGGAACAATCACAGCTGCATTCCATGTCTTGCTACTGCCGTCATGATGAGAAACCACGTTGGCGCCGATGCTAGAGGCATTGGAGTCAGTGAGTTCGTGCAACCCTTTTGTAAAACACGTATGGAAGGGATTTGTGCGTCAATTTGCCACCGCGAGGAAAAATGGGCCGGGCCCATCTTTGACCACTCGCTCTTTGCACATGCGTCGCAATCAATTCCATTTTTCTTGCCCTTAATGGTGGTGCCCCACCCATTACAGACCATGTCCAAGATGGAAAGGCAACTAGATGACCAATGAACCTACGAACATTCGCGTGTTTGGCCGCCGTGAACACGTGTGAGACTGCACATCAAGCCCAGTACGTGTGAAATTACCATGGTTTATGGGGAAACACACGTGTGGGAAACACAGTTGCTTACAACAGCTTACAACAAGGGAGAACGTTTAAGGATTTCCATAGCTCCTCAAGAAGCTTTGCACATATTATTGCCGAGATGTTTTTTTGCAAGGGTTGCGAACTTGTTCAGACAAGGCACCAGCGGCGTCTGCTCCACTTGCGCCAGGCGGCTTGTTTTCTTTTTATGACCGAGCCTTGCGTTGTGAGGCGTAGAAAGACGTTGCAAATGACATGTTGTGACAGGCAGACTGCATTTCTGCGGTGCTGGTAGACCACGCAGCTGGACAAAGGCGTTGAGTCAAAATTCGGTTTGGCTCAACATGTTTGCAGCTGTTATGTGAGAGGGGGAGGGGTGTGATTTGTCTGGCCCTCCGCCCTGATGATCGTATTCTATGGTGTTGCAGGCTTCGAGATGCCATCCTCCCGGAAACCTTAGAGCTCATTGCCCTTCAGGCCGGTGATTTCCTTTTGGGAACATGCTCAGAGTGTCAAAAAGCTCAGGCAGTGGTTGCTGGTGGAGGCATTACGACACTACGGAGACACCCTGGAGCATCAGATGTGTTGCTGTGTTCCCGCAAGGCAAACTTGCACGTCCTTCGACGAAGCTTCAGCAGGGCGTTGCATCCAACTCAGCATGCTCTGATGCAGGAGCTGACAGCTTAACAATAGGTCGGAGAAAAGTAGGGTCAGGACATTTTGAAGCATGTCTGAATAAGAGGGCCTTGTGGCCACAGGAGATCACCATGTCGCCTTAACCAATCTGATCTTCTCGTAGGCCGTTCATGGCTTGTGTTCTCAGGCATGGAGCCCCGACATGGAACAGTCCTTGATCAAGGCGCACTACTGTTGGAACCAACCAAGCGCACCATCCGCGGCTTCTTGTTGAGATTCTGGAGCGACGTGCTCAACAGCGGCGCAACTGGTTTCGAAAGCAGAGGGAGTTCCTGCTGCAGGAGTTCACTGACTTAGGGCATGTTGCCACGATATCTCATTCAGAAGGAGGTTAGGGCTACTCGTACTTGCGCAGTGATTTGCAGTACTTACGCAGTGATATAGCAACATGAGCTTCCAACTGGAGACATCCGGTGATGGGGACATCAGCTTTGCAGGACCTACGTTGGGAAGACTGGTCCACAAACTAAACTCTTGGCTGACTGAATCTGTCCAAACAGCAGGCCGGATTGCAGAAATCAGATGGCTAGACTGAGCATTTGCGCTTGTATGTAGTAAGCCGGCAAAATCATCAATGGCATGCCAATGGACATGCAGAAATGACATGCGTTGATCGAGGTCAGCTATGTGTGTGTCGATGCAGTGCTGTGGTGGCTGCAGACGGCCTTTACGTTTATTTGATATCTTGCTCCATATCCTGGAAGACAGTAGTGGAAGGAGTGAGAGGCTCTAGTTTGCACTTGCCACAAGATTATGCTGCTCGATTGCTTGATCAGATGGTGATCTACATGCTACAATTCCTTTCCAGAGTGTGCTATCTTGCGGCCGCACGTGTCGTGTCACTCAGTAGGAGGCCTGAGATGTCTAAGACGTCTCTTACAGAGGCATGCGGAAGCAAACGTAGGAATCAAGAAAAGTATCAATCACCGTGTCTCGCAGCCACAGCGGTTCGTCTGGCGCGCAGTAGTTGTTTTGAAGCAATCTGGACATTAGGTTGATCTTCTTGAGCTTGTGTTCTTCTGGTTGTGCACACATGACGCCTTTCCTGCCTAGCTACAGTTCGGTCCTACAAGGTGTTAGTGTGTTCGGGCTTGCATAGGCTAGAGCGCATACTAGCCTATGGTGGAAATTGCTTTGCTGTAGGCTCATATCGGCTCACATTCAGTCAATGAGCTGGTAACAAGTTTGCGCCAGGCTTCAGCTGAGTATGCTGGAGAAGAATTTTGAAGTGGAATTTGCGGAGTTGGGAAGCTCCGTACGTGCACACGCAAGATCATGTCGCTGGCAGGGCGCCATGAGCATTTTGAGCGCTGCAGCACGCCTTGGCCACCTGGATGCAGTGCTGTGCAGCATGGCCGTAAGCGGTTTCGCGCGAGCTGACGATTGGCAACGAGCTTTGCAAACCTTGGCCTTGGCTGGCGGCATGGTTCAGTCCGACTTGGTGCTATTTAATTCAGTGCTACCTTCCTTCAAAAAAACTGGAAGCTGGTCTTGGGCCCTGCAGTTGCGACGCGGGATGCGAAGTTGTGGGCTGCAGCCTGATACAGCAACATATAATGGTTGCTTGGCAAGTTGCAGGACGGTGCAGGCTTGGATAGAGGCGTCCAGCATGTTTATAGATGCTGCTGTTGTCAACATTCAGCTGGATATCATTTCTTGCAACGCTCTCGCCAGCACAAATGAAGGAGAGCGTTGGTCTCATTGCTTCAGCTTGCTATCACAAACGCAGAGAGCCAACATGCAGCCTGATCTTCACACCTGCAATTCAGTCATCGCTGCGTGTGAGAAGAGTTGGAAGCATGCTTTGATAGTGCAGAGTACAGGATGCTTCTTGGGATCACGGTCAGACTCAATCACGTTTGGTGCTGGCATAAATGCATGTGCGAAGGGAAGTCAATGGCTATTGGCTGTTTCATGCCTCAGGCAGATGGACGACCGTCGTATGTCCAACGGAGTAGCTTACTCAGCGGCTGTCCATGCCTGCGACGCTTGCGCTCAGTGGGCATGCGCGCTCGACTTGCTTGATGATTTGATGGACTCTGAAATACAGGACAGCTCCGCCAGAAATGAGGCGTCGTAACGTTTTAAAGCCTGCTTTCCCTTAAAGCTTAGCGCACTGAGACAAAAGACATTCCCTGCGGACTTTTGGCAGCTTCACCCCCCTTGCCCCACTTCCCATCCTTCCCCACACCTCTTCCTACTTTCCTTTTTGCAGCACAAGGCGCCTCCTTCCTCCATGTTCTGGGTTGATCGGCAGCATGGGGCCATCGAGTTCAGGGCTTAGGGTTCTTGGGGACGGGGGCCCAGGCTTTTGTTTTCAGGAGGTGGGAGAATGCGAAAGGCTTTGTGTTGAAAGGGTCTTACACCTAAAAAGTCTCTGATTTGTGGGCTTGAGATGTTTCGTTGCAGCATTTGGACTTCAAAGTTCTGATTCTGTAGGGTTGCTCATTTGCCACTTGCGGTACCGGGTGTGGAGCTGATATCCACTTCGCAAGCATCTCATGCCTGTAGGGATCAATTTTGGTGTCAGAGCGTTTCCGTCAGCGATGATGGGTTTCCTTGCCCCTTGATGTTCCAATCTTTGCGAGCGTGTGTAGAGCCTCTGACCTCCACCCCACACATTGTGCCACAACAGATTCAACGTTGGAGGACTGCATGCCGAATCGTATTCAACATGTTCGGAAATATGTCCACAGGCCTCGAAGCTTGCATTGTCATTGTTATCAGCAAGTAGTTTTATCAGCAGCTTTTGCTCAGCATCGAGTCCGCCTTGCAGGTTCTTAGCAGGTGGTCCAGAGGATTGCTTGAAGCATACCGTCCTGCTGTCACTGTTGCGTCACTTCGTCACAGCAAGTATCTTGGCGGCGCTTGTTGCGGGTTGACAGCCTAACTTGGAATCGTTGTTGCCGATGTGCCAGGTCAGCCATTTACTTACATAGACGCACATGCTGGTGGTGGCCTGTATGACCTCTTGTCCGACGAATCACAGGTGTTCTGCAATCATAAAGACGGAATTAGCCGAGTAGTTGAAGGAGTTCGTCGTGAGGCTTTGTCCCACGATGTTTATACTCAAATGCACAGTTCCCTGGCAAAACTGGAGAGTGCGGAAGTGGACTCCCAGCACTATCTTGGCTCTGCGGCTTGGGCCCTGCAGTGGTTGAGATGTCAAGATGAGGCACGTTTTTCTCGTTACCTTGAAAAGGCATAAAGGTTGTGTAGGAGTAGATGTTTGGACACCTCTCTCAAGTCGGGCAGGCAGTCTTCTTCGAGCTGTCGACGGAAGCCGTAAGAGACTTACGTCGGAGTATATTGAAGCTGGACCCTGCATCGCGAGCTGAGATCAAGGTAGTGCAAGCCAATTCCTATGAAGAGCTTGTCCGCAACCCGCCTCATTGTCATGAACGTCAACTGTTTTTTTTGGATCCTCCATATGACTCTGCCAGCTCGTATTTCACATGGAACATATTCATGATGCGGCGGCTTCGCAAGGAATGGCCTCAGGCAACGATTGCATTATGGTTTCCATGCTACAGCCCGGAGCAGACCAGTGTATTGCTGCACCGTGTGAAGCAGGTGAATCTTGGCAAGGCCTCCAGATGTGCGGAAAAGCACCGCCTGAGCTTCTGTGCCCTTCTGTGCGTTTCGCTTGTGTTTCTCTTTACATTGTTCATGCTGCTGGCTGCTGTAGCCCGCTGGAAGAAGAGTTGAGCAGAGATCAAACCTCTCTGACTGGAAACAAGAAGGCGAGTGGCAGAATCAGAGCTGCCAAAATCCTGGCATTCGCAAGCTACAGTAAATGTAAGCCAGCTCGCCTGCTTTGCTGTCTGTTTTAGGGTTCTGCCTTGCAATTTCCAATTTTCCATTGCAAGGGCCACAAGCTCTTCTTGTCAAAAAGTGTGACCATAAACCCTCATAAACAAAAACTTGGGTTCGTATGCGACCCTGAGCGACATGGATACATTCACAAAAAACATCAATGAACTCCGCTCAGCTGCTCAGCTGGCCGGTTGCTTCAGTTTCCTCCTTTCCCATCCTTTCCCGCAGAGTTTTCTGCAGGGTTTTCGTATTGCTTTGTCGGAGTTTCAGTGCTGGCTGCTGTGCCCAGCAGGGCAACCGCGGACTGAAACCGTTCTTTTGAAGCCTTGGCCGTCACTCGTCCATTGCCTATCCCAATAGCTCCGCGTGTCATGCAAGAAGAGAAGCCTGAGGTCTTTCGGCAGCGGACATGCATTTGCGCAGACAGATAGGTCGACCAACTATCAGCCAGCAGCCAAGCTGCAGGTCCTGGTCGTCGAGATGAGTTTTCGCAGACGATCTCGACAGCTTCCTGGCTCTGGACTCCTGATTCTTCGCCCACCGCATCTCCTCCAGGACACAGGTGTATACTATGTCCTGCTGCTTTGCTAGGCATAACACACAAGCTAATTGGTCCAATGAACCTTCAGGAACCTTCTGGTGTTTTGGGCTTGTGGAGAATGTTTGCAGAGAGGAAAAGGTTGGTGATGGCTGCAGTCGTTGTTGTCGTTTTGGTCAGTCGCGGTCGGTGGTTCGAACATTTTCATACACAAGTGCTTGTTGCAATGTCAGATGATTACTTCAAGGCCGGCCATCTCGCCGTGAGAGTGTGTTTTCCTCTTCCGCACTTTGGCGCACATTCAAATCTAATTCGGATTGATGCTTACTGGGTCACTGTCACTAAGCTGAGTTGGAATGCAGTGCACTGGCCAGGAGGAGCTTGGAGATAGCTTGCCGGAGCTAGCAGGCGCACTTGGCACAAAGGGCAGCTCGTCGGTAAGAACTCCGGTGCTCAGCCAGCGCTTTCTCATTTGTGAGATGTGTTAGGCTGTGTCAAGAAAGTTCAGGTGCTGTGAAGGTGGCGGTCTATCCTTTGCTGACGAGTGCCGGAACTCAATGAGCCGCATGGGTTGCGGGTTCTGCATGCACTGATCGTACAGTGAGTTGCGAATTCGAAGCCCTACCATCGGCTTCTGCAAAGGGTTATATAACTGCCTTCAAACATAGGCAGGGGTTGCTGTGCTAACTTTGTCAGGATTGCAGAAGTGGTCTGACATCCGTAGCATGATTCATGAAACCGCGATGGAGGAAAAGATTGCCATGTTGTTCCGACGTGCAGAAACCACCACAAGCTCTGTTGAATGTGAACAGCTGGTTAACGCAACCTCTTCAAGCGTCTTTTGTTTGTCTGAGTACAGTTCAATGCAGACAGAGCTGTTGTACTGCAGCTAAGCAGATGTATGGAGTGGTTATACACATTCAAGTCAAGTATTGTGGTTGCGCGAGCGCCAAGCATGTCAATGTCATCAACCACCGACGGCGTGCCTTGCTTCCGTGAATGGTCATGCAGTCTTTCAGTGACACTCTTTCGGGAAGCATGAGGGCAGGAGTTTAAGCACTCTTGGCAGGAAGTCCCACTCTCATCCTTAATTACAGCTGAACTTTGAAGAGCCCTGCCGCTATGCGAGGCATCCGTCAAGGAATCCATTGATGCATTCTACGCAGGGAAATTTGTGATTGTTGCGGATGGGGCCGACCGCAAGAACGAGTGTGACTTGGTATTTGCAGCAGACCAGGCAACAACACAGGCCATGGCATTCGCCATTCGTCAAGGTTCCGGGATTGTGTATGCAGTTGCCAGTCCAGATGCATTACAACGGTTTGGACTGTATCCTGCCACAAACGTCAATACAAACCGATTTGCCATCGGGGCGTATGTGTCCACTACCTATTTGCCTGGATCGTCCACAGGTTTGTCTGCCGCTGACAGAGCTGCTACAGCACGTGCATTGTGTAACCATTCGAATACGGCAGACTCGTTTTCAAAGCCTGGACACATGTTTCCAGTCGCGGCACATACGGACGGTGTCTTGGGTCGTCCCGGCCATACAGAGGCAGCATATGATCTTTGCCGCATGAGTGGTCGCATGCCGGTTGCGTGCTTGACGGAGTTGACCCAAGAAGACGGGTCAATGTTGCGATGGCAGGGTGCGAGAGAATTTGGGAGAACTCATGGCATTCCTGTCATCACTGTCGAGCAAATCATTCAGCATCGACAAGCATTTCCGCAGTTTCCTAATGCGCCCAACCCAGACAGCATTCCCAGCATTCGTGGATTGGATTTGCCGGCGTTTGATGGATCTGGGTTGAAGATTGCAATTATCAGCGCGCGCTGGAATTCGCTTGTCACCCGCAACCTGGTTGTTGGGGCAAAAGAAGCGTTGCATTCTTGTAACGTGCGTGACATATCGATCGAATACGTTGCTGGGTCGTATGAGCTACCAGCAGCTGCACAAGTTCTTCTAGAGTCGCGCAGATTTGACGGAATCATTTGCATCGGATGTCTCATCAAGGGGCAGTCAATGCATTTTGAGTATGTCAGCGAGGCAGTGACACAAGGAATCATGCGCCTGAACTTGGACTACAAGGCACTGGCAGTGCACAAAGCGTAGAATGCAACAGGGCGATGCGGTGTGTTGTGGTTTCGCATTTGGCTTGGCACAGGTGCCGGTCGTATATGGCATTCTCTCAGTGTTGACCGAAGAGCAGGCCAAGCAGCGATCAGGGATCTCAAGCACACATAACAGTGGAAAAGAGTGGCTTGTTGACACAATTTCATGAGTGAGCAGCAGGCAGCAGCTGCACGAGCATCTTACAGCAAAGCTGAGGTGGGGCATCACATGCGTGGAGTCTTGCTTGTTGACAAAAAGATACCTCAAGGCGAGGTGATATGTCGCTGCAAGATGTTGTATCACCGTTATGGTTCATGCCATCTTGTCATGAGGCTTCAAGACTATGATAATGCCGCGGAGAAGGTTTCAACAGCAGTGCGAAAAAGGCATGTCCAGCTTCTTCGGGCAGCCTTTGGCAAGCGTGGTCACGTCTCAAGTTTGCTCTACTTGTAGGATCCCACCCTTCGAATCTTTGGCTCTAGCTCTAAGCCATGTTTGGGTGGCTGCATATGCCAGGCTCACAGCAAACATGGCGCACAGAGCAACTGGTGAGTGCGTTTGCAAGTGTGTTGCTCTTGTGCAGTCTATCGTCGTGTTGGAAATGTTCAAACTGACGGTATACCTCTGATTCCAGCAGGATGTGAGAAGGTAATGGCATGCCTTTGGAGTGTCATGTTTTTGGTGCGAAGTCCTGAGGTCAGGCCGTTCATGCACGATAGCTTCGGCAAGGCCTTTGTGGAAGCTCTGCTTTCCGGTGCACAGGGCTGCAGACCGAGGTAGTGGGCGCGTCATGCCTGGAGACCAGCGAGTGGAACAGGACAACTCTCATGGAAATCATCTTGTGTGTTTAGGCAGGTCGAGGCAATCCGCAGGTTGCCCGTCTCAGTACCTTTAACATGCTTCACCTGGACATTGGTGTGAAACGATGGCATGCGAATGCATGCATCATGTCCAGGACGTGGAGTCGTATGGCTCAATACGGTCCACCACCAGATGGATGCCAAAGAGGAATGCAGGACTGTTAGACGCATGACAAATTTGTGCCATCGGTCAGGGTAATCTTTGTTTAGATCATGTCACCTTTTCGCCTCCTGGAATGGCAGTTCCTTGGCTCCGATATGTTTGCGCCAGCCTTGCCGACGCTCGTTGCAACAATTGTCAAGACGGGGCCGAGCACGCTACCATTCTGCAGCAATCAGATCAGGTCATTATTCACGTCTGCTTCATTGATGCTTGGTTGGCAAATTTACAGCTGATGGTTTGCAAAGCATGCAGATGACCTTTGAAGGCGTTGATCGCATGGGTGAGCTGCTCTTTCGCGCATTGGGATACGTTAGACGAACCTTGGTCGGAGCCGATCCAACTTCGCAACGTACCTGCAACTATGATACTACATGCGTGGCTTTTGGGATGGAGTTGTGAAGTTCCGTAGCTCTGAAGTTTCATTCGCCATCAGGCGTGTCTAAAGGTCATCCATACTCATTAATCCATCCTTGCAGGTATTGTGGCGAATCGGCATTCTGGCCTGGCAGAATGCTGGAGTCCTGGGCCGCTCCTGAATCAGGGCAGGCATTGGTGAGTCAGACAGTTGAACCGTTCTATGGGTTACGCATCAACTTGCAAGATGCCATGCCTGAAGGTTCCTTGCAATAGGGACCGACCCTGGGTATTGCGAGATGAGGGCATCCAGCATTTCCAGCAATCGCTTCAGAAGCTTCATAGCATTGAAGCTCAGATCGCATTTCTGCTTTGTGATGTTGTCATGCTGCCCGTGCGTTGAAAAAGTTTGCTTTGTGGCTTTCTGGGAGTCGTAAGGACGTTGGGCCCACTGGTTGTGATCCAGACCGTGCTACATTGGTTTCAAGGAACGCATTTTCCGTTGACAGCCGCACGGAGCTTCTTCATTGCATGTTCCCCGGTTCCGCGACCACTTGCAGCAACATGGCTGCCATGAATCAGGGGCTTTCCAGGTCAGCACTGGACGCGAAATGGAGTGGAAGTTGCCCACGGTTGATGTGGTCTCGCTGCTGACCATGATGGCGGCTTGTCCGCACGGCAATGGACATGCTTTGCTCATTTAGTTCGTGGTGTTGAAACCGTTAGCATCCCGATTTGGGCGCTGCCATGGGATCAATTTGCGTCATCAGTATGTCAACGGATGTCGTTGCGCCACAGCTGAGAAGTACTAGTCATGTACTTTTGATTCTGGCGCTGCGGAGCTGACGAGCTGACCATGGTCAGGATGCGACGTGTCATTTGTGCCTTGCATGATCATACGCCGGGCTCAGCGACAATTGTTTCCGCTCCTGCAGTCATCAATATCCCAAGAGGGGCAATCAAGCCTTCTCGAGCCTCTGATGCATCTCCCTTTCTGCCCGAGGTCTGCGGCATTTCCCACTTGAGGCTTTACGCATGCGTGTTTTCCGATGGTTTGCGTGCAGAGTGTTGTTCTTGTTATTCCCCGCATATATGTGGGGTTCTCGTTGGCAGATGTCGTTTCCCGCCGGCCCTCAGCTTCTTTCGGCGCGAAACATTTCGGTCGCGCACTAAGTTTGAATCTTCCGGAGGCTCCGAAAACTGTGGTTGCTTCAGAAATTTAACGTCGAAGCGCCTTTAAACTTTAACTCCTCTTCCAGACCCTTCCAAAATCGTCGATTTCATAAAAAGGGCGCTAGCGCGTGAAGCCTCCTGCGAATTCTATTTGGAATCAATGACCCTCTCGTTGTTTTGGGCGCGTGGGAGCGCTGGAGCATCCTGCAAATTCTGTTTGGAATTGACGACCCTCTCGCTGTTTTGGGCGGGTGGGAGCACTGGCGCACGGAGCGTCCTGAGAATTCCGTTTGGAATCGACGACCCTCTGGCTGTTTTGGGCGGGTGGGAGCGCTGGCGCACGGCGCGTCTTGCAAATTCTGTTTGGAATCGACGACCATCTCGCTTTTTTTTGACGGGTGGGAGCGCTGTTGCATGGAGCGTCTTGCCCATTCCGTTTGGAATCGACGACCCTGTCCCTGTTTTCTGCGGGTAGGAGCGCTGGCGCATGGGCATCTGGTGTGATCTGCGCCCCTTGCTTTAACAATAACAACAACAGCGGCAGCAGCAACACTAACATCAGCAGCAACACTAACACTAACATCAGCAGCAGCAGCAGCAGCAGCAGCAGCAGGAGCAGCAGCAGGAGCAGCAGCAGCAGGAGCAGCAGCAGGAGCAGCAGCAGGAGC
>CAJNIZ010044126.1:0-18508 GCA_905231905.1 Symbiodinium pilosum | reverse complement strand
TTTTAGGGAGTAGCTAGTGCACTTCAATCTCCTGAGGCGGAAAGAAAACATCCCAACCGTTTGTGTGTTTGGACCAAGTGGATATTGGTGTCTAAATCCAACCACGGGTAGGCGGGAAGCTGAGCTTCCGTCGTCCACGGATCTTGGACGCGTTTAAATGTAGCCCTACCTCTCTCACGGGCGCAAGTGGCGATCGCAACATGCCTAATACATGGATTGCAGCCTGCTTGCACAGGAAACTCGAAATTACGCCCACGTGCCTTCCAATCTTGCGCGGCCAACTCCAGCACTGCACACAACAAACGTGGAATTAAAGCACAACCTTTGTCGACTCCTGCCCGGACGTCAAATGGTTCACTCCGATCGTTGGTCGCAGTTTTTCACCTTGTTTCCGAAGTACAAACATTGTAAACGCCAAACAAATTTGCTGCGATACGCCATGGGCACGAAGAGCTTGCCCGAACGCCTGCCAGTCAGCCTTCTCAAATGTTTCTGACACATCCAAGCTCAACATCCACAGCGGCATGTTATTTGCGCGAGTTTTGCGGTTAGCAATCCGACGATCAGGCTTAAAATCAAATTGTGCAGAAACACATGTAGAAAAAATGTTGCGCATTAGCCGCAAGTTCGCAATCGGACGATAATCACCTGTCTTTTTGTTGTAGGAGTTGTTGCCAGAATGCGATGCAATGTTTTCTGCCACGTGGAGGGCGCATCACCAATGGTAAGCACGTGATTGAACTGACCCAACAAACTTTCGAGCATGGTTGCGGCGGCGATGAGCGCATGATGTAACAATCCAATTGCCAAACCGCGCTCATCAGTTGCTTTTGTTCCAGTCCAAGTTCAGGCCATTCGGGTTCAGCTGCAGGTCCCCCACCAATGAATTTGACAACAATTAAGTGAAGCGTGACATGCCCAGCTGTAGAATGCAGCCTGACAGCTTGCGAGGCATCCTCCAGATGTTCGAGTGCCGAAAAGTTGTGCGCATCTTTGCATCCTCCATGCCCGCAACTTTTGTTTTTATAGTGTTTGGATTTGGAAACTCAGCCGTCGACGTTTATCAAAATTCTTGGTTGATCGATGTTTGGATCGCGCAAATCTGGCAGGACAAATGAGATGCTTCCAAATTTGCAGCGTTCTTGCAAACAACTCAACACGGATTCAGACCCAATCGCCGATTTGAAGAGCATTTACCGACAGCCAGTCTGTTCAGCAACAAAACTCACCATTGCGGTATGCCGGTTTGGGTACTGAGCACTGACATTTCTGCAGCTCAATATTGTATTGGCCTGCAGTGTTTGCATGTTGATCAATATGCGGAAGCGGTAAATACCATCGAACACGGTGCGGGAGTGAGCGATGGAAAACAAATGGACACCTATACAACAACCGCTCAACCAAGCGATCCGCTTGGATGGCCTCAGGTTTGCTGACGGCATTTTGTTTTTCTTGACATCGTTGCAACAAAAGCTTGGACATGTTGCACTCTTTGGTTCAGTGCCTGGGCCAAAGCGGCCCCGTGTTGAATTTGCCCAAGAACGAAGTTGCTGACATTGCAAAGCCAACCACGTGATCAGATTTGGGCAGGGTAACCCCACTGCTGGCGCTCAACTTGGCATACCTGCGATGCGCGTTTGGCATCGCCAACTTCTTTGCGGTGGCGCTTTTTCCGCGGTGGAATCTCCACGGTTCGCGGTCAACTTCTTCATGGCCGCGCTTTAACTGCCGTAGCCGTTGCCGCGTTCTTTTTGTTGCGGTGGCGTTTTGTTAGTGCGGTGGTGTCCTTGCGGTTCACCGTCCACTCCTTCATTGTTTCCTTGCCGCGGTGGCATCCCCGGCGTTCACAGACAATTTCTTCTTGGCAGCAGCTCTTATCCTGGTGGCGTTGGCACGTTCGGCAGTGAACTTCCTCACGGTGGCGATTTTTCATTGATGGCATTGTCACGGATCGCGGTCCGCTTCTTCATTGTGGAGCCTCCCTACAGAGGCGATGGTGTTCATGACCTACTGAGCTTCCACAGTCTTGCCTTTTCTCTCCTCCTGTGCCTGCTGAATTTGGCAGCAGAAAAGTCGGCTAGTCTTTCACAGACGCCGGACTGAAATCGTGCAAGACAAGGGCTTTTCCCACGGCTCATGGCGGTTTACGGTCAACCATGTGTGCCGTGTTGCATCTTCAATAGTGATATTCCTTCTTCTCGACTGTATTGTATTGCAGAAGCATCCCCACGGTTCGTGCTCAACTACCTCCTAATGGCACCTCCCCCTGCAGAATTATCCTCACAGTTCGCATTGAACTTGTTTGCCGATCCTCTATGGCAGTCAGGCAGTCAGTCAATCAACTTGCGTGCCAGTCGCCAGCCCCCAAGGAGCGCAGGCGCAAAGCAAAACTCGAATTGGCTATTGGTCTTACAAAAAAGCTTGATTTCAAGCACTGCATGTCAATGGGATACAAACCTAACAAAAGCATCGACCGTACGTTTCCGGTCGTGGAATTCATGGCCAAGGAAGTTCACGTAAATAGACGTTAATGTTGTCATTCCCATGAAAAGATTTTATCTCACCGGTAAAAGCTTCAAACAATGCAAAAAATCAATGAAACGTATCATCCGGTGCAATTTTGTGCGGAGGCCTCCCGAAACACGATTTCGCGCTGAAGGAAGGGTGCTTTGCACCATTTCGGGCAGTATTTTGGGCATTAGGCGGCTTTGTAAGAGCACTGGTCAGGCAGCACCAGGTATCTCGTGGCCTGCCCGCACCGCTGCCAACTAGAAACTATTCCATGACACGCCTTACCGAAGTTCTGTCACACGTACGTTGCCGGTCTTGGAAATGTTGGGCAAATGCTGTCCAATCCTCCATCCCATGACCCGAGCAAAAGCCTCAAGCTGTGTGCACCAAGTATCTCGTGGTCTGCCCACGCGGGTGCCAATTGGAAACCATTCCATGACACGCCTTACCCAAGTTCTGCGACGTGCGAGACGAATTTCCGATACTGGCGAACACATGTGTCAGACCAACTTTGCATGTGATATCCTGCTCGATGATCAAGAGCGCGTCGGTTCCAGTTGTGCACAATCTGATGCCATGGCATGCTCCAATCCAGCCCACACCTGGGAACCAGCAAAAAAACGCAGTAATCGTCGGTATTCCACATCGATGGCCTCGAACAATTTGATGTGTCGTGCGATGGGCACGTGCTTGTCGCATAAACTCACTTGTTGGCCTAAAACGCAACGAATGACGCCCTTTTTGGTCTGCAAGTCCATACATGTTCTGGCTTGGGCTTGCGTTGTTAACATTTTGTATGGCAGTAGTACGTCCATGGCTGGCGGTCCATTTCGTCACGGCGACGCTATTCGCCTGCCATGCTATCACCACGTTTTGCTAATGCCCACAGATCGCCATCAATATCTTTGTGACGCCTTTTTTGTTCTTTGCGGTTGTTTTCTTGCAGTTTGTGTTCTTGTCGTGGCCCGCGGTATTTCACAGGACTTATATCCTGGAGATTGTGGTGGTGGTGGTCAATCCCACATTCTCCATCATTCTCCTGATGTGAGACAGGTCGGTGATTTGCAAGTTTCGGGGTGGGGGGAGGGAGGTGATCGATGGCCTAGGTAACGCGTCCACGAACCCTTGTGCGTCCAGGTGCATGGGGACGTGGTCGGTTCTTCATGGCGGCGTGTTGCATCCCCACACTGCCATCCCCACGGTTGGCCTTCAGCTTCTTCACGGCGACATTTTTTTCCGCGGTTGCATTTGCCACGTTCGGGTCAGCTATCTCATGATGGCGCTGAATCATGGGGTGGGGCAGCATTTTTCCAAAAAAGGCAGCTGCCAAAAGGGCAAGGAACGTGGGCAAGAAAAGACAACAATGATCGTAACGGCAAGGGGAAAAATGGGGAGTATTCCCCTTGCAATTACTTCGGCAATTGTGCCCCGTGGTCAAGCGAATATGCGTGGAGTTCCGTTCGTTTCTGCTGCCCCATCGAAAAAGGCCCATGTCACGGACATTGTATTCAGTGAACTTGGATCCGTTCTGTGCATTGAAGCTACCGCCATCTGACTCTCCGTGATTTTTCTTTGGGCTGCTTCTGTTCGTGCACACGCGAAAAATGATATACACACATTTTTTGGGGTGGGCAATTTTTCTTGTTTTCGGTTGTTTCTCGGCTTTTGGGTTTCTCGGCTTCTTGGCTTGCTTGTTGGTTGGGCTGGGCCTTTGTGACAGGATCAGTGTCCAGCTGTTGCGCTTGCGGCCTTTTTGCCAAGCCAGGCCGCTGCCGCAGCTGTTAAACCCGTGGTACGGCCCCTTCGGTGTTTAAAGGGTTTCTTCCGTTAGTTTCTCGGCCTGCGGCCCGCCTTGAACGTGGCCGTTGCTGCGGGAAGACACCGCTTGATTTGCACAATCACGCTCGCCTGGCCAAGGAGCGCACCTACCCTGAGCTCATACGTGCCCAGCGATTCCGATTAGTCGTGCTCGCCATCGAAGTTGCAGGCCGCTGGAGCTCCGAGGCTGTCGAATTTGTTCGGCTCCTCGCTCGCAGCCGGGCGCGGTCTGCACCAGCGCGCCTCCGTGCCAGTTGTGCCAGTGGCCGTGCCTTTGCTGCCTCGCTCCAGTCTGCTCCCCTGCATGGCACAGCCAACGTCGATGGCCCGATCCCAGCCCTCAGCGATCTCCTCGCCGAAGAGCGCTACGGGCCAGCAGGCCCTGTCGCCAGCCACCTCCCCCCGCGGGGGTGAAGAGGCCAGCCGGCCGCGTGTCGTGGACTTTTCCAACCCCGCGTGGCCAGCCGGCCATGAGCTTTGGACTCGGGTTCCGCGCAGGGACCGTGTGGATTGGGCTCAAAAAGGTGCGAGACAAAAAAAATCACATTTGGAGACAACAGAGCCTGCACATTCGCATTTGCACTTGTCCAACCACCTTTTGCTGTGCCTTGTGTTGTGTGCTGCATACCGCACGATGAACGGTGAAACACCCATCCCCGTGCCCTCTTCTCCGGCCTCGCCCGCCCTACGGTCACCCGACTCCTCGCGCTTCGGTGATGCAACGCCTCCGGCCTCTCCGGCCGCTTGCCCTGTCTGTCTCGAGGAGCCGGCCCGGCCGCCCGGGGCCAGTGACTCGCTCTTCCCGTGCTGCGGTGCTTTCGCGCACCTGCCATGCATCCTGCAATGCGTGCATCACCACGGGCAGTGCCCCAACTGCAGAAGAGATTTGGCTTTCTTGTTGCAGGATCGCCGCTTCGCAATGCTATGTGCAAATGCGGGCGTGCCTATGGCAGCCACGCCGCTCGACGGCGGCGCTACGGCCCATCAAATCGTGCGGGACTACACTACACGCACGTTCTCCCGTCAGACGCGCCTGAACCTCCGCCAACAATACCGCACCCGGCGTTGCCGCAGAGGACCGCCGGCGATTCGACTTGGTCATCTATGGAGGGGCCATTTGTTGCGATGCGTTGGTGTCACTGTTGTCCTGAAATGGCTCGCCCCACGCAGGAGCACCATCATGTGGCTGGGGCATTGTGCCCGTGGCGGAAGCGCAAGGAAACGCTCAAGCCCCATGCGTGCTCGCATGCAAAGTTGGGGGACGTTGGAATGCCTCCGCGATCTCGCTCGTGCAGCGCCTTGTCAAACTGCGCGCTTGCCGGGCCCCACGCGACCCCGCCCAGGCGGCATGAGCGCGGCGACGGTGGAGCATTCTATCAGTGGCAGTGCAGCGCGTGGTCGGCCACACTGCACTGGGGCGTGCGCATACGGTACCTGGCGCGGCCCAGGACCGGGTGCCGTCCCTGGACGAGATCATGCAGCTCACGCCCACGGACGGCCCCAGCCGGCTGCCGCTGCACTGATGCAAAGCGGCCCCAAAACGGGGCCACAACAGCTGCTCGGGGCGTAGTTTGGCGTTGTGTAGCTTGTTTGAATTGGATGGAGGACAGACATGCAGGTGTAAAAATCCGAGGAAAAAAACGCCCAACCCTCCCACGCAGAATTCAATATGGTATATACTTGCTATTAGTATCATTTAGCATTTTTCTTTCCCTTACTCAGCGTGTTCACCTTCATTACCATTTGTAAAATGAGTAGGATTATTACCATTATTGGCATTGCTATTATCAAAAAGTAAATAGGCGCAGGAGTAGGGGTAAGAGTGGGAATACGTGCTATTATAAATTATAAAGCATTATAATTTGTGGTTATTCATCTTATTATTTTAAGTGCCATTACCATTACGCGAAATATTTGCACTGGTATACACTTGCATTATTATCCTGATTATTATTACCAGTGCTGGCCCTTGATGTGACCATGACATCATATTTGAACAAAGTTTGATCACACATCCGGGCGATGTCCTCTCATCAAATTTGTTTTATTCAGCGAGCTGAACGCCAGGGCTCATGTCGACATTTGTGCTTTGTCCGATTTTGTCAGGCAATGGCAGTTTTTTTCTTCTACTGCGGCATGTGGTGTTGTGCCAGTGCCTTAGAAACTGATGTGCAACGAAAGATTAGGATCTGCAAACACATTCCGTGCACCGATGCTTGCGGTTGCATCAGGTCCTCCTGTACATGAAGGTGCACGATGACGGGCTTCGTCATGCGTCAACTTTCGTGCAGTTGCTTTTGTGCCTCGCTTGCACTTGATCAATGCTGCTGTCGGCGGCGTTTTTTTCCACATGCACGATGTGTGGCCAGTTTTCTGATGTCGTGGGAATTATTGGTCATAGTGTCAGTTCAAATTGGGTCAATTTCTGTGTGGCCCCGCTGAAGAATGCGTTTTCGCAAAACGTCACGTCTGCGCATGTCTGCGGTGCAAGCATCCTGCCTATCCGAAGCTCACACGTGGCTCGGAAGTGAGCCGTTGCCGGAAGGAACGAGCGTGTGGCTTCTTGTCCAGGAATGGTGTGCTTCTGAGTGCGCAGGCATCCTTTGCCATCTTAGTAGCCGCGGGACGTGTGCTGTCGGTGGTTGTGCAACAGGTGGTCGAAAGCACGGCAGTGGACAGCCTTATGCGGGAAATTTGCAACCTTCAGACTTGAGGGTTGCAAACCTTGAAAGATTGATGCAACTAGTTGCTTGAGACACAGTGAGGCTAACATGAACTTCAACATGAAAGGGCGGAAGCATTCAGATTTTTTGTTCCACCTCCACGCCCCACCTGGCCTGGGACCGAAGCAAGCTGCACTATCAGCAGCCTAATAGCCGTCTCTACAGCCAACACGGTGAGGACAATACTCCCAACTGTACAAGTCGTTGCGTCTTGCTGTTGTGGAAAGGAAGTGCTTGTACTGAGAGAGGAATGTCCTTGAACGACCATGGGTCATGGTCAGAATCGTGAAACGTGTACGCTAGTGTATATACAAGCCCTACTCCAGCACGCAACGAACAATAGATTGATCACATCTCACACGCATCAGCTGCTCGACACATTGCGCCACAAACTGAATGTTGTGAACAATATGACGTGCTTTGTTCACTGTAGTCTTGGTGCAAAACAAGACTTGCAGATCCTGAGAGTCGTTGCGTTATTGTGTGCCCTGCGGGTTCTGCATTTACGGACTATTGCGTTCTCTGGTGGTACAATTTTTTTTGTACTGGAACAGCCGTTCCCGGCGACCTGATGGACTTTCGGTGTCTGGTAGTACAGCCGTAGTACTGGAACGGTTGTTCCCGGCGACTTGATGGATTTTCACTATTCGGTAGTACAACTTTAGTATTGAACGGCCGTTCCCGGTGACCTGGTAGATTTTCGTTCCATGGTGATACCATTAGGTACTGGAACGGCGGTTCCCGGCGACCCGATGATTTTCGTTGTCTAATAGTACAGCCTCCAAAGGTCCGACTTCAATCAAGCCTTGCACGTCATCCATGCCCTGGGCCCGGGCAGTCGCCGGCCGGCTGCTCTCGACGCTTGTTAGCTAGCAGACTCTACCGTCCGCTGCTGCCGCGCCCGAAAGGAGGCGCCACCTCCGTGCAATCGAATCATTGCACCTAGTTAGTCATGTAGTCCCTGCATTTAGTGAGGGCTAGTGGGTACAGTGCGCCTGCGTTGGCTTCAATCGTTCAGCCCGCGTGACCATCATCATCCCCAGAGCACAGTTCCATTTGGAGGACACGCTGGCGCACCGCCGGATTCCGGCGTTCCCCACACGATCCCACGCGTTGCCACTCCAGCGTTCAATTGCTCGCGTTTGCTAGGAGAAAGGTGGTATTGAGACGTGCGATCCCCGACAGGAACATCGATATGCCGGTCATTGACGACACGTGCACTGAGGTTGTTGCAAGTGTCCTCCCGCTCTGGCACGGCTCGCAGCCCGCGGTTGATGCGTACATGGCGCGGCAGCGCATGCCACCATGCCGGCTTGGTTGCATCCAGCCCATCAGCCTGGGATGAGACGTGCGGAGCGCTCAGTCCCTTTCCCTGGCTGCGTCCCGCACGTGTGTTTTGCCTTGTTCGACCTGCATACGAGCCAGCCCCTAGAGCACCACAACGAGCGTGTCATACAGCTACTGTGCACGTTCGGTGGCCGTAAAAACAGTGTCATTATTTGTCCGAGTTTTTCCGCGCCAACCCCCACAAGCTAGCCCGCCATACTAAAAGAATCAAACAAAGGCACCATATAAGGCAGACCACGCATTTGCCTGAAGCCTGGAAGGCCCAGGAAGTTACAAAAAGACGAGCGGAGTTTTCCCCCTCAGACGGGAAACGTGTTTAACGTATACGAGTAAAACGTCCCTACAACCATGTCACGTGGCATGTCGGCCTGTCAATATGCAAGGTGTCTTCTAGGCATGCTCTCCAAGCTCAAATCTTCTTTGATATTTGTCGCTTTGGGCTCAGAATATGTGTTTGCAATGAGGCAAAGGCAGGTTGCAGCTGTCGAGTTCAGGTCATGTATTTGATCCATTGTTGCATCATCTCTTACGTTGATCCGCTCGTCGTTGCATTTATCCCAGTGGCCCAGTGCTCAACCCTTAGTGCAGTTAGTTGTTGCACATTGCACGACCGGTCTGCATTGAGGTATTGCTATTTGTCGTGGTGCTCACCCCCACCATCCGTGGAACAGCCACCTGGTGCTGGAATGTGCTGAAATCCTTGCGCTAAGCTCCACATCAAGCTTGAAGCCTATCCCGCATGCATATGAGGGCATTGGCGAGACCAACGGGTTGCCGCTGACTGAGATGCGTTTTGATGCTTGTGCACAGATATTGAGGTGCCATGATCCGAGGTTCGCAACAATGAAACAGGTGCTGCTTGACCTTGCTTCGGCCGTGTTTGAGTATGCATGAACAAGCTTCTCCACGGGGTCCGCAGCATCAGCGGTCCTACCGTACTTGCAGACCTTGTGCTTGGGATGCGGGATGTGTACCATCACTGACACAGCCTCATGGCAAGCTGACCTCAATTCAGTGGCTCTTGACAGAATGATGCACCACAGCAAAAGGTTGGACGCCATACTACCCAGATGTATTTTGCAGTGTCGGAATTGGGTCCATCGGCTTCTGGATAGTGCTATACGCGGAATGCTCTGTTGTACAAGTTTCAACGATGCATTATTTCAACCAAGATCACGTAACATAGCCCCAAGGTGTTGCAGTAGGATCCCACGGAATTGGTCAGGGAAATATGTTGCACCATGAAAAAGGTGTAAATTTAATTTTGTATTTCGGTGGTAGCGTCAGATTGATGTAGTTGGGAGACATACGAAATTAAATGACTGCAGCAGTTATCTGCAGATGCAAGGGCCCAGGAAGGTGAATGCATTAAAGGAGAAGCTATCGGAAATCCCTTGCGCACTTCATCCCAGTTTGGGGTTGGTTTGATCAAAAGGTGACATGGCCACGCACAAACAATTCGCAGCCCTATGACTATGACTTATGCCTTCGACAAACTTGGTCCAATCCCCGAAGGTGAGATTTTCTTTGCCGGCTACCCCATCATAATCAACGGGCAACAACCACCAGAGCTGGAGAGTGGGCAGCCAATCCCCGTTACCCTCGCCTGCGCCACGATCAATGTCTGCCGCCCGAACAACGAAGGATCACAAACCGCAGGAAGTAGCCTGTAGCTTTGAACGCAATTCGTCATGGGCCGCGCGGAAGCAGCAGCCTTGGGTTTGGGAATGCTTGAGTTAAGCACGCGTGGTGATATTTCCCGAGGTCAATGTGCAGGGCTTCGCAAAAGCTTGACCAACTGCCGAGCGCGTTTTTCCCCGTGGCTTGGTCCTCTCGCCTCTCCCAGATCGCCAGAATGCATGATAGCGGCCTGCAAAGGCCTAGCGTTAATCAGATGGCTTGGAATGCAGAATTCCTCTGCCTGTGACCTGTGCGTGCTTGCAACTTGACAGTCTCGTCGTTCAGAGGTCTAGGTCCACCGCTATCGTTTGCCGGGTATTTGGCCTTCCTCTGAGGTCGTCGCCGCAGTCATCTCTTAGCGCGTGATGGGTTGGGGCGTTGGGGGGGTGGGGGGACAACCTACGTGCTTGCCCAGCTCCATTGCGTAAGTGTTGGCATGCTCCACATTTTCAAGCTTGTGCAGTACTTCATGATGCGTCTTTCAGGATGCCGGCGCACTTGAAGAGGGGACAAGAAAGTTGGAATTTTGGTCTCCTTTCGGGATATTTAGGTCTGGGAGTCAGTACGGCGTCTCATCATGGTTTAAGCATAGATGTGCAGGGAACATGGATTCTTGAGGTTTGTCACAAACGTTCCATAGCTGAAGTGGCTTCTTCCAGTTTTTTTAAACTCATTCTTTTTGCTCGGACTTTTGCGTCTGCACGACTTGTCTTTGGGGTGTCTTGCTGGGCCGCGTTATCGGCCGCGAGGTCTATCATGCAGTATAGCAGGGGGGCCACCGCAAGTTGAACATGGCTGCGCTACAGCGGGCCACGGCGCTGGGCCGACAGGGCCGACACAGACCACAGGGGCAAGCCCAGCCAGAAGACGCCCCACCACGGACTGCAGGGGGAGCCCGGAGTCCAGCGCTCCACCTGCCTCCAATTTCCATCCCCAGCACCAGCACGCGCTCAGAGCCGCCGCGCGTGGCTCGCGGCGTTCCGCCACTTGTAAGGTAGTACCGTCGACCTCAACGGAACATGCTTGTGCGAAACCCGTCCGTGTGAGAGGGGACACCAAAATCGCAAAATCGCATCGCATCAAAGCGTGCCGGCCCGCCCTGTTGCTGTACACCATAATGTCCAAGCGTCGGCGATCCTGGGGCTGTACATCCGGGGCCGTCCACTGTTGTGGCACGACCTTGCATGACCTGGCTTCGGTGTCGACGGCCTCTCGCCCCACGCGAACTCGAGCATGCTCACTTTGGTGGGCTGAGTGGCAGCGCCAGTCGTAAGCGCCCCCGCAACGCCACCTGCATGGCTTGTGGCATCAAGGCGGTGGCAGATTCAGCTGGGACAGCGGTGAGCCAATCTCCAGCGTGACCCGCTTGCGAGCGGAGCAGTGCCTGGGAGATGAGCGGCAAAGTTGGCATGAGCACATTATCGGGAGCGTGTGTGGTTTGAATCCGCGTCGCATGACAGGCCACTCGCCTGGGCTTGCTTCCCCTAAGGCTGGGGGGCGCTGGCCGTCGTGGACCGCGCGCCAGGTGGTGCAGTCTGCCCACCGCGGCTCGGAGGACACGCCTGGCCTCCGCCGCCTCGAGGGCGTGCTCCAAGAGCACGACGTACCTCGAACGGATTCCAGATTGCTTCGTCGTGTGCTCGGGCAGAGGCCGCGGATTCGGACGGGGGCAGCATGGTTCGCTAGGGATGCGCGCGCATTAGGAACAGCAGCCAGGCGCATTGTGCGGCAAATGGTGCAGAAGGTTTCGCTCCATGTGCAAGCGCTTCTCGGGTGTCCCAAGAGCGTGCCCAGGACGACGAGGCTGCGCAAAGCCTTGGGCTTGTCGCCTCGCCGCATGTCTTCGCCAAGCTCTGCGATGCCTGAAGGGGCTGGGCCAGGTTCAGCGAGTGCTCGAGTTTTACATGCAGGTCTGCAACGGGCCGCTGCAGTCCCCAGCGACCTCATCCAACCCTGCACGTGCGCGTGCGCGTGCAAAATTGGTGATGACATAGAAGGTGTCCAGGAACTCCACGAGGCTGTCAGATGAGGTGATTCCTTCCAAGCACTCGTAGCGCAATTGATGATTTCGGACCAGATTCCCAACAAACTTTCACCCAATGCTTCATGTACATGCACGGGATGGCTAATGCCGTCTTACTTGTCCCCCAGCATCATCAGAAGGTGCGGCCCGATAGCTTTGGCGTCATGGTGCAAAATCTAAACTCTCAACATCCCTCAAAGCGTTAGGGCCGTTAGGGCTGGTCTCCGCTTCCATTCCAGCTATAGCGCATGAAGCAGGCACATTGCAATGAATTCGAACACGTGAGTTTGCCTGCTTCCGTCCAGCCTTTTCGGTTCCAGCAGAGCTGACAACAGTTGTGAACCAACTGTACAGGAGGTGTGTAACGTAGCAGCTGGTGGCAGCAATTTGCCAAGGCCGAATGGTGTAGTTGCAGGCAGTCAAATCCATGTTAGACTCCGTTAGAAGATTGCTCGGTGCAGGCTTCGGTGGCATGTCGTCTCCCACCAACACGCCAGCAATGCCTTCAGTACCAGCCGGGGCCACAATGAGACATGGTGTAGGCGGCGTTTGGCAGAAAGCGCGCTCAACAATTTCAATCTCATGCTCAAACTTAGCCTGCAGCGTAATGGTATTGCTGAAGGATTGGGCGCATCCAACACCGTCACCATCGTTGATGGCAACCATCTGAGTTCAATTGGATTTTCCTGAGCGCCTCAACACAGAGAACTTGCCAAATGAGGTGCGAATGCCTGATCCCAAAGCTTGGCAAGCTCCACATTTTGGCTCCATGTTGCTCATCTCAAAGGGTTTTGTTGAGGCTTGCCGACTGCGTGCATGGCTTTTGGGAGGCTTAATGGCAAAGCCTTGCCGGGCATGGACATGCAGAGCTCTTCTGAATCTTCCCTCCGCACACTCTTGTCGCAGGCAGCTGCAAGTAGGCTGGCACAGCTTCTGCTGCTTCATGAGCTGCTTGCAGGTGTGTGCGCCGTTTGTCCAGGGAATGGTGAGACTTGACTGTGTTGAGCAGTTTGCAGGGGTGCATGCACACAACCTGTCTGCTTCTGGAGTGTCAGTATACCTTGCCGCTCCACTGAGCAAGCGTAGTCGTGATTTGCAGCGGTGAGCTGATTTTCACATGGCTTCTCTTGCTTCGTGGTAGGAGAGTGCTTGATCATGCCATCTGCGATATACAACCGAGCTTTGTAGCTTAATTCCCAGAAGTAATTTCAAGGGTTTTGGAGCCCTTAACACCCAACTGCTGCTTTGCAATCTCTACCCTTGTGGACGTGTTTCGTGGCTAAAAAAAACATCCCCCCACTTTGTTTTGCATCCTGCTATCCGTCCTCCGCTGTGCTCTGCTAGGCAAAAGGCACTTAGTGTGTCGTGTGCACTTATTGCAGTTGTCGTTCGCATCTTGTGTTGTGACCTTGCGGATCTATCAGGACAGCGGTGGCTGGGCTGCAATCATTGCACTTTCCGTTTTGTTGGGTACCATGGCCAGATGGACAAGCGGAAGTGTTCTGTCAGGTGGAGCAGCTAGTGCAACAGGAAGTGGAGCGTCAGGTGAAACTGCTGCGCCAGCAGGACTTGCAGAAAGCCGGTGATGGCCAAACATGCTGCATCCTGCTCGAAGGATTGCCATGCTTCTATGAATTGGCCTCGTCGTATGAGCAGAGAACAGCCGCAACAGCACGCCTATGGAAATCCTTCTGAAGGCATTCCGTTCGGAGACTCGATTGACACAGCTTACGCATGGTTAGCAGCTTGAGGAATCATGTTTATGTCTTCCCCATGCTGCTGATTGTATTGATCGCTCAGGACATGTGTTTGCACCGCAACAGGCAGACCCTCAAAACCAGAACACAGGCCTGTTGGCCCAAGCAAAGGGCTTGCCAGTTCTGACTTCTGACCATGCTCCGTGATGCTCACCACGGCCGACTCCTTACCTTGAATGACCAGCAGGCGAGCCTGACACAATGAAGCTGGCCAACGTGGCATCATTGCCGTTGAGGGAAGAATCCTCTGAGGCAGGCTCCAGGTGTAACTCTTAGTCATGTATCCCCTTGCCTGGCAGGATGAGTGTGAGGCTGATGGAGATCACAGAGGCATCGCCACTTCCAAAACCTAGGCTAGCCGAAGCCAAGATGAGTATGGTTTTGCCTCAGCAGGCAAGGGAGAAGTCCGCAAATGGTCTCTTCTGGGTGAAAGGTTGTTGCTTTTCATTCTTGCACAGATTCAGTCCGTACCTGTCTCGCACATGGCCACTTGGCTTAACTGTTCCAGCGCCAAGCCTAGCGGTTCGAGGGGGCTCCAGGATTGCTCAAGGAAAGGAATCAAATTCCACGAAGAGGCCTGCAATGCCCTCTTACGTCTCAACGTGATAAAGCAGGTTCTTTTGGAGCTTGCTGCAGCAAGATTCCCTACGAGGGAGACCAAGCTCATACACGGATACCAAGAAGGAACAAGAAATAGCACGAGGAAACGAAGGAATGGACTGGGCGATCTTTTGCTAGACTGAGCAAAGAGGTGCATGTTCTCATCTCTTTACCGCCTCGCTTTTCGGTTTAGGCCATCACACCGCCTGGGAGGTGTCTTGAGGACAGCAAAACTCCAAATGTTCTCATCTTTGCCCAGATTTTTCACATGGAAGGGGTTGCGCGCGCCCAATCCTCCGCTTTTTGTTTGGAAGGTGATCTAATCTTCGTCGTTGCTTTGGACATGTAGCGCAGCAATTGACTTCTCAAGTGGAACGAAATCAAACTGCTGCGCGGAGCGTCCTTACATTTCACCTTGACCTCGCGCTCTCGTGTGGGCGTCTTGACACTTTGCCTTGAAAAAGAGCCCTCGCGTGGAGTGCCCTTACATTTTGCCTTGCAATGGAGTTCTCGTGTCGAACTTGCAGGCCCAGCCCCACCCCGCAAAAAGAATCAACAACAATCCAGATTCAATCCGGGGCCATTGAAGCACGTCATGTTGAACAAGTTGCAGGCTTTCACTGCACCAAAGCAATTTTGCAAGAGGACATTTCCAAGCTCTCTTCGGAGGGAAAGCTCCAACGTCACATTCCAGGAGCGGCCGGAGCAGTGATGCCTGTGATTTCTCGTTGCAGTGCAGTGCAGTCCACTCGATGCAGGTCGTCATCTTTTTCGGAACGTTCCAATGCGACTCCATCTGAAGCGGATGATGCAAAACCTCCAGGTATCCAGCGGACAGAGGATTGGATTCACACATGTAAAATGAGAGACAGTTTTTCAGGCTTCAGTGGACAGCGACAGGGCCTGGCATCTGCGCCCTCCACAGATGGCCCTGGCGACCCTTTGTATCTTCAGTGGTCACGAGGCTTCGGTCCTACCAAACTGGCCACCTCACAGCCAATCTGTGTCCGTGAACGTAAGGCCAGTCACACGGAGAAAGGCCATCCTTGACACCCACGGTGTCTCCAGTGACCCCACAGGTCTCGCCAAGTGTCGCAGGCAACCAGAGAATCATGTCGGAAAGATAAGCTTCACATGGATTCGGCGGCTCTATGCATGACATTGCGTGGATTTCGCTGTGTTGTTGACTTGCTGCCGTCTGACTTCCAAGGACAAGGGACGAAGCAATCAGTGGACTCGAGCGCCTTCAGCAGCACGAGGAAATTCCGTTTTGTCTCAGGTGCACAGGTTTCTGTAAGGAGTCAGGACAAGGGCATGCAAGCATCCGCCTTCGTCGGCTAAGGCCACCCCGCTGATGCCGGGGCAGCGCAGGCATCACAGAAAACATCAGCCGTACTGCTTCTTTCAATCTGTCACCTGGAGAGGCGAAGTCAGCAGTTGTTTGCCGCCATTGGAAGTCCAAAGGTTGGTGCAGACTCGGCGATGAATGCAGGGCCCTTTCTGCCCTTGGATTTTTCTGGTACCAGCACTTGGGCAGTCCCTTTGCCAAGGCAAGTTTGCTCATCCCGAGCACAAGTGTGGAGCAGGGGCACAGATCAAAAAGGCGCTGCGTCATTAGATGGACTTTACCCGGTACACTTTTCCAGGTGTTTTTTTTATCCTGCAACAGGAGAAGGACAGAGCCATCACACCCAGCGTTGGAAGACCTGCGCTCAGACCAGCTCTCATTTCCTTGTTCTTTGCTGCACGGTTGTGTTAAAGTGATTCTGCTGCAACCAAATCCTCAGTGGCAGTTGGAAGGTTTTGAAACTCAAGGGCACTCAAAGGCATCCCTCCTCCTAAGACATGCCTTGCGGTAGCCGAGCATGGCGGTAGGGAGACAGCCAATAAAATGCCTTGTGGAGTCGGGGAATGCCTTGCACAGACCCCCCAATTTGATAGGATCATGCCTGCTTTGAATGCATCTTTGATTTTCGAACTCAGCCATGCCAAGTCCAAAAATGTCATGCACACATTTGCCCACGGAGTTGGTTGGTGCTTTTTTCATTTGGCGGCATCATCTCACAACCAGACCGATACAACACCTGGTCTACATTGGTCTGGCTGGCATCCTCGCAATCGTGAAAATGCCATGCCTGGGTGGCGCGGAGGGGTGATGGGGCCGGGCCAGGCATGGCATTTCATGGTGGAGCGACTTCTCCGGCGTCTCAGGTCCCCAGCAGAACCGAGCAAGCCTAGAATGCCAGAGCTCCGTAAGTGCAGAGCTCTCTGGTAGCATACCATGAAAACCCACTAAGTCTGCCGTATTGGATCCTTCAGCTTCACGCCATGTACATCGATACCCTCAAGTGTAGAATAGTCTAGAGATAGGCGCCACGATTTATGATCTGCACACGAACTGAAGCACGCCAGCCCGCAGCCTGAGCGAAAAAGAGGCCACCTGGTCGGCGGCGGTTGGGGAGAGCAAGGCGTTGCAAAATAGTGCCTTGTGGGGGGGTGCTCTCTCTTGCAATTGGGAGCACGGATTAAAGAGTACAAGCGTATTCTACTAATTGTAAGAGACTCATGCTGTCTTCAAGCCCGAGTATACCCAAGCTATCCGAAAATTGCCTGTCGCTGTTGCCTTTTCACAGCTGACCTGTGGATGCCGATGTGGAGTACCCCTGCTGGTGTCTTCAGTCCTCTGAGAACTGCCAGTTCTGAATGGACATGATGCCTAGGAGGCCCGCGACCACGTGAATCATTCACTGTGTCCACAACGCACTGCGCTGGTTCTAGGCTTTGGCACGTAAAACCAACAGTGCTGACCAGATGTCCTGCAGAACATCATTCTTGAAGCCTGTCATGTTTGACATGACAGTGCTGGCCGACTTGTTTCATGAGAGCGTGCGCTTCTGGGTCTTCGATGTGTTCTGTTACGCTTTGCCTTAGATTTCTTGCATCTAAGAATCAGACGCGTCACCGCAAAGTCAGGCCTCAGAGCTCGGCAAGTGATGTTGGCCGTCCTTGCACTTCTCGCACCTCGCATGTGCTGCCGTCAGGCGAGAGCCAGCAAAGGGAAGAAGAGCAAAAACACCAGCAAAGATCCTGAGGCAAGTGCTTTTCTTTGGAAAGCAGGCTGTGTGTGCCGGCTGACCTTGCAGGTCTTGTCAGGATCCCCGGCTTTGACGCCAGGCATCGGTTACACGCCAATTGGCAAGTTTGATGTTGTACATCGCCCATGTGTCATCAGACGCCAGGTTTGGTTCAGGCCCACGTCAGCAACTAGCCTACAGCAGCCTTGTCGCATTTGATTGGTTTTGATTGCTTCCACAGCGATTAGCTGAGCTTGTCTTCTGCCTGAGGTAGTTCCACCGCCGCTTTGTCTTCCTGAGATTCCTAGAGCGGATCGCTCCTCCCTCCGCCAGTGTTTCACCGCAGTGCGTGTGGCTTGATCACGTGTTCGGCATTTGGTGGCTGCATGCCATGCCATGCTGGCTTGATGCCGGTTTTCCACTCCCTGAGATGAGGTGCCTGATCTCAGAGAAATGCCCAATGATGAGCTGGGCAGAACTGCTTTGTGAAGCCAAAGGCTCACAGACCAGCAGATGCGAGCAAAGGTTTGAAGTAGCACTTGCCAGTCTTTCTCCGCTAGTCGCCTTGCCTTGCAATCCGTGTCCGTTTTGAGCCAATTGGAGTGATTAAGAGTGTTGCCATGAGATGGCCGCAAGGATGACGGACGTATGGCAGCGGGTGGGGTGATCGGAGAAAAGCCCATATTAGTTGGACGTGTCAGAACGACTTTCTAAGGTTTGAAATTTGGTGCTGAATTCTCATATTAGCTGAATATTAGCCGAATAATTGCCTAATCCTGGAAAGTGAGGAAAACAGGAGAAAACAACATCCGAAATGCATGCCCATGCTGGTGGTGGCGGTGGTTTTGGCGGGTGGGGTGGTGGTGGTTGGTGTTGGTAGTGTTTGGTGGTGGTGGTACTGGTGGTGCTGGTGCCGGCGCTGGTGCGGGTGGCGCGGTGGCTGGCGGTGCGGCGGTGGCGGTGGCGGCGGCGTTG
>CAJNIZ010044125.1:35797-51052 GCA_905231905.1 Symbiodinium pilosum | reverse complement strand
GGATTATACGGGGACTTTAAGGATTATCATTTCTCGCTGGTCTGGCCTCCTCGCAGGGTATGCTGCCTATAGGGCCTAGTAGCCTTGCTACGTGAAAACTTTGAGGCAGCATGTTGTCTTTGATCATTTTTGTCGCCGCTGCTTATAGACTACTGCAGTACCTCTGAAACTTACATCTGCCTGCCAATCTCACAAGTGATCACAGTATAGCAGGGACCCCCCCTATATACCCTATACCCCCAATAATTGCAGTAGTTTATGGGAAGTGCTGCTCCATCCACCGAATGAGAGTCATATCGGGACATGTAGGTGCAAATAGAGATGTATAGGGATACATAGCAAGAAATAACGGCCAGGGTGTTCAAGGTCTGATTAGGGGATTTTAGGGGTAAATTCGGGTCTCCAACAACTATATGGGGGTCCCCTGTCCCAAAACATAATAAGGATTATGTTATTTTGGGGGCCATGGGGGTCCTCTAGGTCAGCGGTTTTCAGAATGTTGCAGAACAAGGTTCGTGGCCCTCCCACTTGCCAGCTGGAAAAACTGGGGCTTTATTCGCAGGGAATAATTTGGCGCAATATCGGTTTCTACCCCTTAACGAATGTTCCCCAAAGCCTCATCCAGGTATATAGGCCCTATGTTGCACTTAGGTAGCATCAGATGGGGAGTTACGACGAGGTATAATAATTGCAGGAGGCCCTGAGGAAGCCCTGCCTTACTTGTTGGTGGTAAGTAGACAGTGGCTCTTTAGTCGTCCCTTACGTAGTTTCAGCCCATTCTTTCATTCCCTGCTAAAAACAAGTAAGGGGAGCTACCCCAGCTGGACCTCAGCGAGGTGAGCCATACATGTGCCAGCCATACTTCTTTCCATACCTACTTAACCCTCAACACGCATGCCAAAACCTGTGCAGAAAGCCTGTGAGCATGAGCCCCCCCTGGAGACCCCAGAAGTGACCCCAAAAGCCTGAGCGAAAGAAGCTGAGGTGAAGTCGCTTGTGACAACTTCCTAGTTCCCTCTTCTTTCCATGGCTGCAATTGCCGCTCGGCGATGCAAGTTTTGCGTGTCCTGCAGAAGAGGGTTGAGGATTTTGTAAGTGGCAGCTTAGGATTTAGGATAGCCCCCCCCCCCCCTAAGTAATCCCTGACTATGAGGTGCCGCAAGATGATCGCAGTCAATAACCCAAAGGGGCCCAAATAACAATCGATGAAAACTCCCTCTATATCCCCAATTCGGTACAAGTCAGGGGCCCTCCTTTGGGGAGCCACTGAAGAAGCACTCCAGACGCTCAGGGTCTAATTGGCTGGTGACCATTTCTTACGGTAAGCTGATCAGTTGAGATTTCTGAAAGTTATGGGTCTTTTGCCATGAAGTTCATGCAGCTCTATACTACCTTCCCTTTTGCGGCTAGACAAGCCTAGACCCCCCAAGAACCCTCTATATAGACCCTAAGTATCCCCAAATAGAAGCTACATAGACCCTATTTTAGGGCACTTGGGGGGTCTAGGAGGTGACCGTAATTTAGAAAGGAGAGTCGAAGTGCAGGGTGTACTCTGAGGGACCCTGGAAGCCTTAAGGATTATAGGGTATATATGTATAGACCCTAGGTCCCTTGAAAGGGATATATAGGGTTATAGGGTATATATTGGGGTTATATAGGGATAATGGAAAAGAAAATGGAAACTACTGTTTAGGGTTTAGGGTTTCCCGAAATTAGGGATACCTTTCTGGGGGTCCCCATACTGAGGATTATTGTATATTAGGTTCTATATTGGGGTGCCTCAATTTTGGGAAACTACCAGTGTAGTGGGGTTTAGGGTTTAGGGTATACTGTCCCTGGTAGGAGGCCTCATAATTATGACCATTTTGTATTTCTTTACAAGTGGGTTCCCCTAACCCCTTTAGGAACTTAGGGGTGCCACGAAGTGGGGTGTAAGCTTCGTGTGGCATTTTCTTTTTCTGGGGATGGGGAAGGAATCATTGCAGGGTTTAATGCTTCAAGGGTTTAGGTTTGAGGGCTTATGCGGAAAGATCGGCTGCGGCACGTCCACTCAATGACGACGTGTCTGCGCCCCACATACCCAACAGACTTTCCCCATTGCCGTTTAGTATTTCGTAGTTTCCCAAAATAGGGGGACCCCTATATACACCCTAAAATATTATACTCCTCAATATAGGGACCCCCAAAATGGTACCCGTAATTGTAAGAAACTCCCATTTAGTGTGCGTGATAACAAGGTTCGACCCGGTTCCCCAAACCAAAAAACGCAGCCCCGCCATTCCAAGCATGGCCAAGCTATGCAGTACCCTTTTTCAGATATGGGTGGTTGTCAACATTATGGCCCCTTTTTGGATCCCTATTATAATACGGCACCTAATATTTAGGGTACCCAAAAAGGGACCATAATTTTGACAACCACCCATATAAGCTGTCAACAATCGCCACACCTATTCAAATTTATCCGGCCCGTACATTGCGGTTTTGCCCGATTAAGCTTTTGACCATCTACGTCTCAGGTTTAGCACCCCATACACCAAAAGTGCTGTTCAGGCGATCGCGGGCATGCTAAGGGTAGGGGCTTAGGGTTTGTAGTCGTATGTGGCGCTGACCGATGCCAACCACTGATTTGTTACCTGAGCGCTGCTCTAAAAGTCTCTGTGCAGAAATGACCATTGGGAATACACTGCCTGAAAAGGAGTTCCCAACCAAAAAGGGAACCTACTTCATGGCCGTTTTGGGGACAAGCATTTTGAAAAATTGCCATGAGCTTGCAGGTGCCACAGAAGCCTTCGGTGCCTCGAGTATACCCGCAGGTGCCTGCTGCGCTGAGATTTCAGGGATAATGGTGGCCTAACCCAGCCCTCAAAAAAGCCAGAGGAGCTATAGTCTAAACTCTAGTATCCCCCTCAATAACCTACTTTTGTACTCCCCTGTATAATCCCCTATATAACTCCCTTTTGTGGAGTTTAGACTATAGCTCAAATGGGCTATTATTCTACATACCTCTGGGGTCCAGGCATCTGTTTCTGAGAGGGCCAACGAGGGTGTACCTAGGACATTAGGCTTTACGGTTTACGCCTCGGATCTCTGGACCTGAAGCCTGCTTCCGGGGGCCTGGGTCCAACATGCCACTGCAGAAGCCCAAATAATTACCAATAGTATCGAGGTCCCACGTTCCTTGCATAGTTATGCACAGGGTACCTCAAATAGACCTCAACATGAAGTGGAATTAGGTATGCGTTGTTGTAGGGTTCAGGGTTCCGAGTGATTTCTTGGTTGGATGCCGTATAGGGTTGGATGCCATATACCCATGAGCTTCCCACAAAGGGTCGTATCTTGGCGTAAACTTTGTCAAGCGGATTTCGTACTACACGCGTGTCTGGGTTGTGGAGGTAAACATGCTTCCAATACGGCAGGCTTCTAGATCTTTATGGAATCCTATACTAGGACCCATCCCCCCCAGCCTCCCCAAAATGTGTGCCAACGACTCTGAACAAAGCTCGACCTAGCTTTTACTTGGGATGGTGTAGCATAGGATTCGTAGGATGCCAGAATGTTAGTGATGTCGTCAAACTTCCTGTTGTGGTGCGATAGTCGACAAGCATGGAGCCCAGGCTCCCATTGCTTTGGTGGATCATAGTAGTATCAGTACTAAAGTAATAATCATAACAGTAGTAAAAAGAGTAAGAACAATATGAATACAACTAGTAGTAAAAAATAGTAGTGATAGCAATAGTAGCACCGATGGTAATGATACTAATACTAATAGTAGTACTCAAGGCCCTGGTTGATTCCTATCCGCTTGAAGATTGACTGACTGAGAATGCCGGCTATCACGGCTTACAGAACTTTCCCTAAGGGTCCAAGTACCCAATAATCATATACTTACCCAAAAATCTATACTACAATTACTATTACCCCAAACCCAAGTACCTAATTAATGTGTACTTGGACCCTCTGGGTTTGTTGCCATCCACCTCAGGCTCTGGGGTGTCCAAGGATGTGACACAAAAACCCTAAGCCACATGAGCTACAGACTAAATCTAGGTTAGGGGGAACCTATAGGGGACTATACAGGGTCCTAGGGGGAGGGCCTATTAAGGGGTATACTACAAATTTAGTCCAGGGCTCATATCTGAGAAGAAGAGATCAGTATGTTCGAGTAGCTGGCGTGATTCGAGTGTTGAAGCATACTCCCAAAACCTAAGCCTAATCACCCAGTATGCTGCATAACTTAAACCCCAAAGATATGGTTTTGCTCACAACTTGTGCTTAGAAAGGAGGACGGCGCGCAACCCCAAACGTCGCTTAGTGATAGCTTGAGAGCCTGTTCAAGCATGCCATGGCCTGCTCCTTACCCCACGCTTACATCCTCAGCATTGAACGCCATGCGAAGGCGCCCCGAAACCGCATCGTTCTCTCTTCTGCTCAGCAGCAGCAGTCGACAAAACGGACATGCGGGTCGCAGACTTGAAATGAGATTTCCTGGGGGCTTAATGTACAGGCCTGACTCATGAACAATATATTCTTACCCACCAATGCTGATGTAAGAAGAGTAGAATACGCCCCACAGCCCCAATTACATGTTGTAGAGTCCTGCACGACAAGCAGCAGGGTGATATCGAGGTTCGTGGGTTTCTGAAGCTCCTACATTAATCCCACGCGGAATGGGGCCTAGGCCTCATGACAATAGAATTTAGGGTTTGGGGTTTAGGGTTTAGGGCTATGTCATGATGGTCCCCAAGGTTCTGTTTTCAGTTGGGCTGTAGTATTCTAATCGCGAAATATAATCTTACTTGCTGCAGCCACCAAAACCACATCTCCTTCAAACTTTACTTCTCGCAGAGCAGTCCTCAAACTTACACCTGGGATATTGTTCCAGCTCAATAGCAGTCATACATAGGATCCTTGATACGGTCATAGTGTCACTGAAGCTGAACTATAATGAAAGGTGCCCCTAATCTTGCGAAAACCCAATCCCTACATAACCCGAGTTTCCAGTTCATTTTCTGTTTACTTTTCGATTTGATTCTCCATTATTGGCCTATACAGCCCCCATATTCGCTTTTATAGGGGACCCTTGTAACCCTACAGTATTCAAACTACGTCCTCAAATCTAGGGAGACGAGCCACAGATTCAAAGGTGATGTGAGCTATAGTCTAAACTCCTTAAAGGGGGTTATATAGGGGAGTATTATGGGGGTTTAAGGGTGTTATATAGGGGAGCATTATGGGGGTTTCAGTGGGTTATATAGTGAGTATTTTGGGGGTTCAAGCGGGTTATATAGGAGAGTATTATGCGGGGATATGCGGGGTTTACAGGGGTTATATAGGGACGTATTATCGGGGTTTAGAGAGGGGGTATCCAGCGGGGGAGTATAATGGGGCTAAGGGGGTCATATAGGGGAGAATTATGGGGGCTTAGGGGGGATACTAGGAGTTTAGAAGATGGGTGATGTGATTCCTTTCCGTTGGCACGGGGGTGCTGTGGGTTTACGGCCGCGGAAGCCCTGATCCTGAGGTCATGTGGTGCCACACATTCACAGCGCTTGCCCCAATGTGTACCTCCACCTTTCTAAGGTGGCAAGTGTGACATGATGTTTTCTACAAGGCAGCTTGAGGTATCATGTATACCCAAGCTCATGGGTAGATTCTGAGTACGGTCATACATGGGGGTTTCCTGAAGTTACGGATACGTTCTTGGGGTCCCCTCTATTAGGGTCTACATCGGGGTCCCCCCATTTTGGGAAATTGCCACATGCCCATCTAGTGTAATGACTTCTGTGACTAGCTATCATTAACAGCAACTGTCTTCCGCATAGCCAAAGTCATGACCACCAACGAACGAACCCGCAGGTTGTCCTTCGAAACAAACCTTAAACCCAATTACTTACAGCTTAATAGTAATTAGCCCGAATTTAGTCGGTATAACCCGTGAAACTGTAGGCAATTGGGGTCACAGGAACGGTTTAATCTTTGCAGTTGAGGGTGCAAACACCTAAGCTCAGGGCTTACGGTTTAGGGCCTACACCCTAAACCTTAAACCCTAAAGCCTCCCTAGCAGCTACTCGGGGCTCAAGTAGTGCTTACGTAGTTACTGTTGGTCCTCGGTATACACCCATGCCAAAAGTATCTACAACGCATATACTCTCAAAGTAGTTTGTGACCTGAGTGCACACCTGGGTTCCGTAGTACACCGGTCGCCTTCTGTTCCGGGCCTTCACAGCATGTTAGTACCCCTGAACCCTGAAACCCTAAACCCTAAACCCCTTATCCCTAAACCCCTAAACCCCTACACCTAACCCTAAACCCTAAACCCTAGGGAGGCATGTTTCATCCGCCAAGGCCCAGATCGAACTCTAGCCCAAGCGTTGCTACCCACGCTACATGGCCTGGATGATGATTACTGTTGGGTTTTAAAGGGTATTGGTTTATAATAAAGGGTTATATAAGGACACTGGACATGGAAACTATTATGATGAGGTTATATAGGGTTTAGGTTTTAAGGTGGGGGTTATATATGGATAATGAACAAGAAAATGGAAATTGCCATATCATGATAGGGTATATACTGGGTTCTTGACTTATGTTAACATTGGGTTGGGTGCTGAGGTCAGTTGAGGGCCTATGATTTTTGGAGTAGTCTTGTCTTGTTGATGTTATTCTCGTGATACGTTTCTTGTTGTTGCTGTTGCTACTATACTGAATCACTCTTACTCCTGTCACTACGTCATTATTCGTATCACAGTTGTTATTACTGAGTTCATAGTTATTCTAGGGTTGTGAGGTTCTGGATTTAGGGTTCGCGGTATTCTAGATGAGAACCCCTAAACCCTGAACCCCTAAACCCTAAGCCCCTAAACCCTGAACCCCTAAACCTCTAAACCCTAAACCCTAAACCCTTAACTGAGAACCCCCAATACAGCTCTCAAGCTGGAGCCTTTCACTAAAGCCCATACACGCAGCCATGGCCCCTCAGCTCTAAAAGCCCGGTGGTAGCTCCTCAGCTTACAAAAAAAGGCCCTAAACCCTAGCTGGACCCCAAGAGTAGGTAAAATGATAGTCCCAGACCATTAGAAATAGCCTAAAACGCCTCTATTCTACATACTTTTGGGGTTTAGGTAATCTTCAGACGATTGGTGGCCTTAGCATCGCTGGTCTGCAACAAGAACATGCCACCATCAGCCGATCCCTGCTACACCCAATGAACGAAGACCTGAACATGCAGCTTCAGGGTTTAGGGTAAACAAGAACGGCCCTAAGAACGCGCTTCTACTGCCTATCCTCCTGGGGGACTCGCTTGGGCGATGGTACGGATAACGATCAGGCTGCAGCGCTCAATGCGCAACATTGACTCAACATCCGTGAAAGCTGGGCACTATGGCTGCGCCACCCCCCCAACTTTGTATACAGCAAGTAATAGGGTTTCCTTTTAACCCCTATACACCACCTATATAGCCCCTATTTATATATAACCCTATATAACACCTATACAACCTCTATATAACCCCTACATAACCCCTACATAACCCTATATAACCCTATATAACCCCTACATTACAGCGAACATGAGCATGTCTGGTCTCAGCCAGCATGCCCAGCAGGTAGGGGGGGGGTGAGTCAGACCTTGAATATTGTTGTGTTTTCTGGTGTTTAGGATTTAGGGTTTCGAGTTTTGGGCTGAGGCACTATAACCCGAACACCAACAGTATGTAGAATCATAGCCTTTTGGGCTATATCAAGGGTTTTGGGCAAAAAACGCGTTTGGCGTCAAGGTAGGGTTTTAGGGATTAGGGTTTAGGGATTAGGGAGTATAAGTCCAGGCATTAGGGTTTACGGCTTAGGGACTATAAGTCTAGGGATTAGGGTTTAGGGCTTGGGTTCTGGGATTTTAGTTTAGATGTGATTTGCAATCAGAGCTCTAGGTTGGGAATCGTTGCAGCTTCCCTAGCCCGCGGTCCGAGCCCATAAACCTGAAACCATTGCATGGAAGAATACATTCTAATGTAGACCCCTGATTAATAACCCCCCTCCTTTTAAGGGCCTTCATATTAGGATCCCTATTATAATCCCTAGTAAGGGGAAGGGGTTTATTAATCAGGGGTCTACATTAGGCTACTTCCGCGGGAGGAACCTTGCTTGAAGGCTCATAGCCGGCAATGTGAAGACGGATCCTTCGTTTATGGTTCCGGCCTGAGGACCTCCCTAAATTGATTGTGAACCAAAGGTGGACATAGGGGTTGGTAGTTTAGAGTCCCTAATACAATCCCGAAAAAGGCCCAGGTGCATAAACTCCCGACAGCCAAGATAATCCATACATCCCCAGCGTCCCGAAGCTATATACCCGATTTTGGGACATCCTAGATTCTATGGGAGCTATAGTCTAAACCCTTACAAGGGGTTATATAGGGGATTATATATACGGGACTACTATAGGGCTTCTTAAGGGGGATACTAGGAGTTTACACCATGGACCCTAAACCCCTAAACCTAAACCACGCATCCCAGAGCATCCCACAACATTGGATGTCATTCCCAGAGGGTCCATGTACCCAATATTCAGGTACTTGGGATTTGGGTAATAGCAATTATAGTACAGGTTTCGGGTAAGTATATGATTATTAGGTACTTGGACCCTTAGGGATTGACTAGGTTGCAGCATCAACCAGCTCCAGCTCGGGTGATTTGATGTTGGCATCGAAGTCTTTGCCTTCAATAAGAAGATCCTTGGCCTTTTCTCGGTTCAGGGTTTAGGGTTTAGAGTTTAGGGCTTAGGGTTTAGAGTTTAGGGTTTGGGGGTTTGGGTTTAGGGTGGCTGGTAGGGACGAGCGAAATTGGAAAGAAATTGGCGTGCTTATATTAATATAGGGACTGCGATCTGTTTCTCCATTCCCCAATGGCTGCCAGTAAGTTTAACCTTCACCCCTACACCCCAAACCCTGAACCCTAGACCTCGAACCCTAAACCCTGGGCAATTTACGTAAAGAAACCTAACCCGACCTCACCCTAAATAACGGTTTGTATAGGCAATAAATAGTAACCAAAGTGCCTTAGATTGGAAATTGAAATCATTCTAAATTGCCCTGTAAATCCTAAACCCTAAACCACCGAAAGAACCAGGGCCCGACCCGACTCAAACGCGGAAAAAAAATGCATACACGCACAGCAAGTCCTAATCCCTTCCCTCTAACATTAAACCTCCGACCCCCGCGAATACTAAATATTCCTAATCTACCACAATGGGGAGTATTTGAGATTAGGGGGGCTGGGGGGGGGGGGTTAGTATCAGGGGGAGAGGAGTACTAGGGGAGGAGATTACATTCTTTCTACCTAAGGGGGACTATATCCCTCCTGGCACAGAACCAGCAATCACTAGACCTTCAACCTACTAGCATTGGTCTCCTTGTTGAAGTAGGAGTTGAAATGCAGACCCTAAGCCCTAACCCTAAGCCCCATATAATAGCCCCAAAGTAGTTGCAACTGTAGGAGGAGCCCAAACTCGACTTTATGTCGTTTTGTATCAGACATGCAGAGCCGATCTCAGCAATCAAACCCCCAGTAGCATTCAGGGAGCAGACGTTTCCACATCGACTCCTTCAGCACCCCTTCGCCGAAAACTGCTTTCAAACCCCAGCACCTTTATCACATGCTCTTTAAGTACTGTACTGAAGCACTTGGACCTCTCCAGCCTGAGCCTGCAAACTTCGTGATGCCAAAGCCTCTGCATTCGGCAATGTGTGATTGTTGCGATTCTTGTTAGGGACCTACTGGAGGAGTTCTAGCTGGTTGGAAGTATTCAGTCGTCGAACCATGCCTGCTGTGCTGCTTAAAGTCTGCCCTCTGCTTCATTCATGGTGGGCTGCTACTTGTATAACCATCCGCACGACTAAGGAAAAACAGCAGCTGGCCAGCAATTGTCCGGTTTTTGTGGCAGATCCTTCGGGAGACTGAGGCATAGTGTTCAGCCTACAAAGAGAGGATACTTACGAATCCTTACGAGTGTGTATAGTACTGAAGTGTGACATACGCATGACCCTTGAGCGCAGCTCTTCTTGCAGGGAGAAATCTTGCTGGATCAGAACCGTCCCCACCCGGCCTATTAATCAATGCTTCGTTGACGCTTGTTTGGAAATATTTAGGCTTCATTTGGGGATACTTGGGGCCAGTCAGAGGAGTAGCTTCCAGCATGTCAAGATATTTGGAGGTTCATTTGTAGTGATTGGAGCCAGAAGTACAAAGTAGAAGTAGGCTACAACTAATTACTTGGAGTACTTACATCCCTATCTATACCTAGCGACGAGCCTTCACATGGTCATTTTGGTTCTTGTCGGGGTCACCTCGGTCTCTGCCCCACATATTAGGGTTTCAGGTAATTACCGGCAAACATTCCCTAAGGGTGCAAGGACGCAAATAATAGGGTTTTAGGGGCCAAAGACTATAATATTAATGGTATTTGGGACCTAAAGCCCTATTATTTGGGTCCTTGGACCCTCAGGGATTCAGATTATGTATGCTTAAAGCTCCAGCATTTGCGCACTTAGACCCTTCATGTCCTGTTCATTGTTGTCTCTTCTTGGAGTCCCAGCGCACTTTTTAATCCTTGCTGTATGATTCCTAACCCTACTGTAAGGGTCCAAGCACCCAATAATCATATACTTACCCAAAATCTGCACTATAATTGCTATTACCCTAAACCCAAGTACCTAATTATTGGGTACATGGACCCTTAGGGATTCCTACATCTTCATCCTAAGGACACCTGTCTGAAGCATTCGTGCAGCTATTGACATTGAGGTGCATTCATAATCGCAAGTTAAGTTATGCCTAAACCCAACGCCCTATACCATAGGTAGATAGCTACCCGACGTAGCTGCAAGCCCATATAGTGGCTACCAGCCAAGCTTCGAGTACTCCCTACTCCCGAGCCCGCTTGTGCACGGACTGTAGCATTTTTATTGTTCCAACGGTCCAAAGCGCCCACACAGTACAGAGCATGGCTTTGTAGTACGAATTTTCCTTATGGTTTGGGTAAGTATTCTGTAAATGGTAGTTTCTCAAAATAAGGGGACCCCATCATAGCCCACAAAATGCTATAATCCTTATTATTGGGACCCCAAAAAGGGTAACCCTAATTTTGAGAAACCCCCAAATGGGTACTTAGAACCTAACCGTGAGGTCCAGTTTCAGGACGCTGCGGAAGTCTACTGGTACTTCGTGGATAAGCCCGACGCAGCTTGCTGCACTTGGAGCCAAAGGTGCACTCTGAGGGTCCAAAGGGGCCAAAGCACCTGGGGGGGGTAGGGGTTATATAGGTGATGTACAGGGGATATATTGGCATAGTGGAAAATAAAATGGAAGCTATTCTAATGCTGTATGGGAATTGATTTGGTCCGAAAGATTCTGTGTCGGTGCTTAGACTCTTAATGGTCAGGGCTTTTGGTTGAGGGTTCTTTCGACACTGTGAGGTTCAGGTATGGGAAGTGAGGGTTCAGGGAATACCAAAGTCTTGTCCCTGTCCCCCAGCGGCGTTTGCGCACACCTGATGGATTCCACGTCGCACTTCTGAAAACCATCAAATCGTTCTTGAAAACCAAGCCCTAAACCCGTGAAATTCCTCAGATTGTCGGTTCTCCTAACCACACCTGCCAGAACACCCACCCAAGATTCCCCCTGAATTGACAACCCTAAATGAGGAGGAATTTGGGTGGGAAGTAGTATAAGGGGCTGTATAATTGGGGCTACCACTTTGGATTCCGAAACTCAAACGCTAAACCCTTAACCTGTAAACTCCCAACCCCTTAGCACAAATCAGCTTCACCCCTAATCCTTAAACCCTTCACCCCCAAACCCTAAACCCTTCACCCGTGAACCCTAATCCCTATGAGGATCTTGAAGAAAGCTGCATTCTGCCACCTTCTATCACTTCTCTTGCAGTGGTTCCGGAGGAGATCCATTCCCTTCTTCCCCAGATCAACTTGAAACCCAGATATGAGGGTTTAGGGGTTTAGGGGTTTAGGGTTTAGGGGGTTTAGGGGTTTTGGGGGGTTAAGGGGGGTTAGGGTNNTTCGGGTTTGGGGTTTAGAGGTTTGTCAACGTAGATGGTGGCTTTACGGGGTCGATTTTGGGGTGCGTACTGTCATGTTCTCAGTTGGAGGCTCGGAGTTAAAGGTTGTTACAATGTAAGGGCATGCTGGATTGCTGAGTTTAGGGTTTGGGCTTGGGGCCCTCGTATGTTTGCATTATTTTTGTGCCGACGCGTGGAGGCCCCTACCCTGACCTAGTGCAGGTGTTTTGGTTGCCGAATGGGTGAGGTTGTATATATACGTTTCATCAAAGGGTCTCCCAAACTCCAGCATACGGGCTGAATGTAGCCTCCCTAGCGTAGTTATGCGCGATTGCTCTTGTCGGGCTTTGGAACTTGGCTTTCTGGCTCAGGTTCTGTTGTCGGAAGCACTCATAGCATGTGTCATAGTATTGTTTGAAGCCTTCATGCTGAAGCCAGTTATTGTTGCGCATATTTCGTAGTCAAATTGCGATGTGCAAAGCACGTCGTCAAGGCCTCCGAACTTGTTAAGTTGCTTCGGTTCGATTCTTTGTGGCCAAACGTTGCACATAGCTGCCCTCCCTCCAAAATAGTAAACAGTTAACATGGAATCCCGAAATGGCCCGAGGACAACCTCTGTAAGGCCTAATGATGCAGCAAGACATCAGTCTTCCTCGAAGTTTAGAAGCCTGCATGTTTGCGATTAGTGGAGAAGCAAACGGAAGCTGGAAATAACATTGACATTGAAGCTGGTTTAGGTAGGATGGCATAGGGTGCTTTATGTAGAATCCTGAATACATATGAAAGCTGTCTCCTAACAATCCGTGTATACTTGTATAACTGTAGCTTCTATGAGCTATAGTCTACACCCCCCTNNCCCCCCCCCCCCCCCAAAACAGTCCCCCATACAACCCTATAGCACATATGACCGAAACCCCAAACTCTAAGCATCAAGGGAAGAGCTAACCTGGCTCTCAGCCTTCTGGATCACATCTACCCACCACCTACCATGATCCAAATGTACTAGGCTTTTTGGACTTTTTCCACCTTTCGTGAATTTTGAGGGCGTTGTTTTTTTGTGGTGCATGTTTGGGGTCAAGCATCCGTACTCCGAGGAAGGTGGTTAGTTCGAAGTTCATGTCTCCAAAAATCCCAACAGAGGAGCTTATGAGCTCTTAGCATCCCGGCAGAGTTTTTGTTTACCTCCTTGAACGCTTGTGAGAACTACCTGGACTTCAAACGTAGGTTAAATTATCGCCCAGAACATTTAAATATAGCCCAAAAGGCAATTATTCTATTCTACATGCTTTTGGGGTCCAGGTACCTATAAACCCAACACACTCTCCAAGTATTCACTGTAGTCGTCAAACCTTGAGCTTCACGTTTGTTTACTTGCTGGTTCTTAGTAGGTAACAAAGGAAGCATTTATGTATGGGTTATATAGGGAGTATTTTCCGATATTCCCTACGTTCATTGGCTTAGGGTTTTGGGGCACAGGTCTACCTGGACCTCCATAAGACCACAAGACATAGCCTTTAATCCCGTATTGGGTACATGGCTACTTCCCAAGATTAGGATCCCATTCTGGTACCCCTGAATATTAGGTACCGTAATGTAATCTGTAACCAAAAAGGGCCCGTAATTTTGAGAAAAACCCACATCAACTGCTATTATGGGTAGTCGCCAGGTGTATGTAGGCTTCTAATCGTTCTAAATTTTGATGAAGCGGTGAGGTAGACGTGGGGTCTTCGTAAAGTCGGACCTGAAAGTTGTCAAATTTCTACCGAAGGAATTTAGGGTTTAGGGTTTAGGGGGCCTTATCTGAATGCTCTTTATTATTGTGATTTGTTTGTGGTTGCTCTCACCATTCCTGCTACTGCTATTTGCTGCTATTGTCATTTTACTCACTTTCTAAGGCTCCGAGCCCTGGGCTCTAATTAGGGTTTAGGGTTTAGGGTTTAGGGTTTCGGGTTTTCTCCCTAATGAAAATGCTGGGACCAGGGTTCAGGTTTCAGGGATAAATGTCCCCTTCGCGTCCCATCCCTTATGTAGGTCCAGGGCGGAAAACACTCAAAATCATAACTTACAACCATGTTGTTGCAAGCACGTCATAGCAATACATCCCTATCGTTATTACTACAGATAACATTTGCGTTTCGCAAATGTCTACCTAGTATATGACAAAGAATGTTGGCACAGTTTGTCATTCAGAGGGGAGGGGCAGGAGATGATGATAGGGGAGGGGAGATGGCTAAACCCCAAGCCTCGAACCCATGGTTTGAGCTAGGGCCCGTGCCCAGTACGACTGGTCTGATAGGACTGTGTAGGAAGCCTAACATAAATAATCCCTCGTAGTTGTATATTAGTGGCTGAGTTTGAACCTTCACCGCCTTCGGAAGACAGGAGATAGGACCCTTGAGCGACGAGCTGCCACATGTGGATGCGTCTGCCCTTCCTCCGCAGCTGCTACCAGATGCGCTGCTAGTTTTGCAGAGTCCTTACTTTCAATTCGGGTCTGACAAGTCGATTGAACAATAGTTTTTTTGGGTGGCCTGTTTTCCTAACCCTTTAGTCCCCCTTAAGTAGCTAGAATATGGCTTTGGGTAATATTATAATTATAAGATCCCATATACCCCATATTCTATCGACGTAAAGGGGACTATAACCCCAATAAATAAAGTGTATGTATATATATATATATTCTAATATAATATAGTACTTTCCATTTTCTTTTCCATTATCCCTAGATAATCCCAATAAAGCCCATATCCTATCTACTTAAGGGGGACTATAAGCCCTTCTTCCGGCTGGCTGATAGCAGCCACACGAGATGAAGAGGATCAGGTTCAAGGATGCCTCTGCGGGTCTTTGCTCAGGGTTTTGGGTTTTGGGTTTTAGGGCTCTAGGGTTTTAGGGTTTTAGGGCCTGAGGGTTTCTATCCTTCAGTATCCAAGCACCCAAATAGTGGGGCCTTAGGACCCAAATGCCATAATATGAGAAGTTTTTGGTGCCTGAAACCCTCATATTTGAGTCCTGGAAACCCTCAAGGTACCGTACCCAAACCCTTTACACGAAAAACTCACCTCAACAGGTTTTAAAGTGCAACTCAGGTTTCCTCCTGATTTGCTTGCCAACTCTGGCGGAGGCAGGCGGGTGATAGGGCCCTCCCATAGGTTGGGGTAGTTCACCTAAGGGTAGAAGTATGGGCCCCT
>CAJNIZ010044125.1:18673-33230 GCA_905231905.1 Symbiodinium pilosum | reverse complement strand
GGGATAATGGAAAATTAAATGGAAGCTTTAGGAAGACCATTTGTGCAGCAGTCTTTTGCCAACCCTAGACCTGGGGCATCAGGATGTTTAGGGTTTAGGGTTTAGTGTTCAGGATTTAGGGTTTAGGGTTTAGGTTTTATTGTTTAGGGTTAAGATAATTTTCAGTTTCAACCCTGCCCTCGGAAACTCACTAGAAGTGCAGCTATTTGCGGTATCTGCGTCCTTACACCAATCCGTACAAAGTCTATCTGTATTTGCAACCTTTGAAGAACCTCTGAATTTCAGGTCTGTAGTTTACAAGATTTGTAATTGTCGAAGTGGTTTTTGGCGTTTCACTACTAGGAGGGCTGTTATTTGCTCATCTTACCATGATGAGGCGGTACTATTACTTGCCTTCCCTCGCGATTCCCATTCAATATTCAGCATCCTGACTAGTAGTCTGTCTTTGCTCATATGGCCACTCTACTTGCATTGCAGATGTGCGTTAAGCTGTAGCTTGCATTGTCTGCAGCCTTTGCGCAGATGTCCATGCCCTAGTTTAGAGTATCTGCAGGTTTTGAGGAGCTCGGGAAATGCCGTAACTTACAGAAACTGCTGCCTTTGACGACTTGCAAGTACTGCAACTTGCAGCTGCTGCATCCTTTCAGCGATCCTTGACTTCTTGTTTCAACTATGGTCAAATGGGAAATGGAAAAATGATTCCCTCGATTGTTGCACCTTCTTTAAACGTTATCCCGCCCTCTAACAATAGGGGTCCAGACAAAGAGAAACTAGACGTCCTCAATACGGCTCCCACAGTACTGAGGGCCGCAGGAAACCTAGGGGGTTAGTTTAAGGGGTATGGTCTGGATTCTGTGCTGTAGTTTTAGGACCCCAAAACACATAGTTCAAGGTCTACTCCACAATGGCCTGAAATTGGATAAGCGCTGGCCAAAACACATTATTCAAGGTCTCTCTGACTAAAGCCAGTGAACATTAGTGGTCATTATTCAAGCCCAAAAAATAGACCCCATGATCTCACTCCTTCATCCCTACTGATCAAGCTGTGCTGTGATTCGTAATTTCTTCAGCCGTCCAATCAAGTTAGTTTATTTGCAATATCTGCAGCCCTCAAATACCTGCAAACCCTGGACGCCAAACCCTGAATGCTAGTACTACAGCCTCTGCAAGCTGTCACTTGCAGTTGCTGCAGCATTGATTTCTCAAATTCATGATGTTGTAGTTTGCAGCTTCATCTATTTAGGGTCCCTTGGAAGGCGGGTCTTATATAAGTATGTGTAGGGTTTAGGGATTAGGCACAAAAATCCGAGTGCAGCAGAGCAAGGGAAATCCACACAACAATGCTTTGAATTTCTGGTTGACCCGTTGAGCACGCAACAAAAGACATGAAAGAAAGCGATTAACAGAAGAGGCTGGGTCTTACCCAAGTGAGAGATTCTTACCTGTAGGATGACCTAGAAGTTTGCCGAAACGCTGCTGGTAGGCCTAAGCCCGAATGAACGCAACATAGCAGATAATATATGAATGATCATCTAGTGAGATAGAACATGATCTTAAAGCAGCAGAATACGGGCCCACTTTTTCCTGTTCTTTTCCCTAGCTTGCCATGCCAACATCGGACAGGCATAGGAAGCACATTGCTGTTGAACATATGTTTAAAGTTATACTGCGCTGTGCTTCTTCGAAAGGGCTACAAAGCACACTGAAGATATCGTGGTTGCCTTCCGAAAAGGAAAGGGACGCTCTGCAGGATTGTCCTCGGGGACTACAGAATATGACATAATACGATATATAACCATATATATATATGCATGAAGGAAACTTTCGAAACCATGGTTAGTTACGGCAAAACCAGCCAGTGAACCATCCCATAACGTTTCCTCTCCCAGACTAACCCAGACTAAGCCTTAAGCCCAAAACCCTGAATCCTAAACCCTCCGCCTTGGGTGGGTCCCGAAGTCCCTTCCTCAACCCTAAGCCCCAAATGCCCTACCTGCTGCTACTTAGGACCTTGATGCTTCAACGCTTACATCGTGGCCTGCTCTGATTCACTGATGGCAAGCAAAGCAGTGTTGCCCCTTCCAGCCATACCAAGGGTTAAGGATTTAGGGCGGAGGAAATCCTGCACCAGCCTATGTAGCCCCAATAATGGTATTTACAGTACGTTGAGTATCTTAAGTGGTGCAAGAATTCCTGCATCCACCGTGAGTTTCTAATTACTGGTGAAGTACACTTGCCAACGTAGATGGAACGTTGGACTGTTGGAATCCTGCATGTAGTGAGAAGATGTTACAGCGTCTGCCTATTCTGCCTTCTGTCTATTCTAGAAACCCTAAACCCTAAACCCCAAACCCTAAACCCTAAACCCTAAACCCTGCCATTTGGAAGCAAGCCCAACTTACGAAGAAGGAGGGGCCGCCACTACGACTGATTCTCTCAGAGGTTCTTCGTGGGTGAGAAGGGGAAGGAAGGCTCCCGGAAAGGGGCTTCCACGTTTTGGGGTCTCAGGCTAGGCGCTAAGAGTCCAAGTACCTAAATAGTATGTAAGTATAGGGCCCAAACCCTAAACCCTAAACCCTAAACCCCCCAGAGTACCTAAAATAGGAACCCATTTGGGCCCAAGTCATCTACTAGGTATTTCACTACTTGGACCCTTGGGGGGGGGGTAAAGGATCCTTTTGGAGGGCTGTAGGGCAAAGTGTGGCCAGTTCTGTACCCTAAGGGTCCAAGGACCCAAATAATAGGGTTTTAGGGCCCAAATACTATATTATTAATGGTATTGGGCCCTAAAGCCCTATTATTTTGTTGATTCTAGGATTCTACGCATGGTGTCATATTGCTGGTCAGAGAAAGATCGGGTCTGGGGTTTAGGGTTTCGGGATCAGGGTGTAGGGCTCAGGAATAATTAGCGATACGCCCGACCTTCAACCCTAAACCCAATCATCAAGAACACTTCTGAATGCCAGTTGGAAAATGTCTTCCGTACCTAAGCAAGCCTAGTTTTTCTAGTTGATAGACTATAGGGCCTAAACCGAATGGAGAAGCATGGTTCATTGAAGCTGAGTATGGGTAGCTCCAGTGAAGGCGCTCTTTGAGGGTTCGGGGCCTAGAAGTGGAATAACAATGGAGATAACTGGGGTTCTCATGTACCTTTTACGGTTTGCTCGTTTACTTGCTAGATTTCTCTGACCCTCCAAGCTTGTTTTGGGTAAAGCAACATGCAAACTAGATCTGCAGCGGTTTTGGTGGTCTAGCGATGTTACCTGGGGCGAAAGGCAATTCACTCGCTTTAGGATCGAAAATGGTTAGGGTTGTTGTTTCAGGGTTGAATGTATTTCCTGCCCCTTGCACACTGGCAACGTCTTTGAAGAAAGTTGCCTCAAGCCTCAAACGAACTCTTCCAGGGGTGGCCGGTCCAAGGTGTTACCTTGGCCTGTAGTGCAGAGCACCCACCCCTGCTCAGATAAGAGTGCCTGACGGCGCTTTCAATGTCATAACCAGTGGTATCTGGTACTTGCCGGGGAATGGGGGGAGTGGATCCCAGTAATCCTCCCAACCTACTTCCAAATAGTAGTACCTACATGTGCATCCCCATTCCCAAGCACTTGAGCAGCTAGAAGCTGTAGCCTGTCTCACATAGACGCAGAAATGCAAGCTAAGTGAGCCAAGCCATTGATGTGAGTTTCTCACAGCCCGGCTTAGGGCTTGAGCCATAAGAGCTATATTGAAAACTCCTTTAAGGGGGTTTGCAGGGCATCATATAGGAGAGTATTATAGGGCTTATTAAGGGGATCTTTAGTTTCAGGGTTTGATCCATATGGGAGTTCTTGCTTACAACTCCTTACTTTGCCAAAAATGAGGGGTTTGCACAGGGTCTACACAGAGAGTATATAGGAAGCATGACCAGAGTACCTACTGTAGGGCTTCGGATTGATAATAAGAGGATATTCAATATCCCCATAGTGCCTGAAATCCTTCTTATCATCCCTAGCCACTAAAAATTATTCCTGACCGCGTGGTGCTGCAATCTTACGAACGTTGTGTGCTTAGAGTTACGTCGCATGTCGACTTCCCACTTCATGTTTCAACTTCTTGTTCACTTGATTCTCCATCTTTGGTACAGTGTTTTAGTAGAAGCGTCAGTCCCCCTAAACCTAAGCCTTAAACTGCTCAATCCCCAAGAAGACCTCGCTATGAACCCTAAACCCTAAACCGAGACCCTAAACCCTCCTAAACCCAGTAAAGCGAACGCAGATCAATGTTGAATCCGTGGAGTGGGTCGGTCAAGCCAAGTTTTCCAGGCAATGAAGGGGTCAACAGAACTTGAAACTGTTTAGGGTTGAAAGGGTTTAGGGTTTAGGGTAGGACGTGGACACATTATATTGTAGCCATCTACGCACGGATTTAAGGGTGGACACTAGTCCTTGCCATGCTGGCTTCTGCATGCCTTTGAACTCCACTCCCTTTGTGCTTTTAGAGGTTTCTGAACTTTGAAGGTCCGACCCAAGCCTTGAGATTATGCTATTAGGGACCCAAAACCCACCAGCCATTCAGATTACGGTACTTGGGACCCAAAGACTAAACCCCTAAACCCTAAATAGTAGCTTCCATTTTCTTTTCCATTATCCCTATAAAACCCCAACATAACCCCAATATAGTCCCAATATAGGGGCTGCTTGGACTTCAGGATATCTCGGGGTGATGCTTTGAAGATGTTCATAGAATCAGCCCCCGCCTCGATATTAGGCTTGCGATTCAGGGTGTAGGTGACATCAGCTTATGTAGGGTACTGGGCGTATGTGAGGGCGTTTACCAGAAGTTCGGTCCTATCACATAACCCTCTGAATGCCTCCAAAGATTCGATCCCAATTGAGTAGAGGGATCTCAAACCGGGTGCAAGAGTGTGAGAAGCTCACTCTTTATCAGCCGGCTTTTTCTACCGTGTCCACTCACAATTTCTATCGGTCTTCGACTGACTGCCTCCGGTAGATCTCCTCTGTGGTGCTTTTTCCTGGGGTTTGGGGCCTAGGGTTCAGCGCTTACCCAGGTATCATCTCTTGAGCACAAACACCACGGCCAAGGTTCAGGGGGATATCTACAAAGACTTCTGGCTATCACCTTCGTCACCTCTAAAGGACTCCACACATCAAGAAGGCTTGCCATCAGAGCTAATGAATCGTCAGAGTCTGGTATTCTGAACTTCTTGGTCAGCTTAACCCTAAACCCTAAACCCTTAACCCTTGTGTGCCCGAATGAAAACTGCTTCTCCCGAACTCCGCGGCCTGTAAGTCGAAGTCCACATTAGTCGTGTCAAAGTACCAGTACGAGTGAACGCAGGGGTCCTTTAGGCAGTTTAGGGAAGGCCTTACCCTGGGGCTCTAAGTCTATAAATAATACCTACATTGGGTCCCAAAGTCTATAAAAAACCTTCAACCCTAAACCTTAAACCCTAAACCCTAAACCCATTGGGCTATTTGATGTCAAATTATCACCTGGGCCATATTGATTGTAGCTTACATGATACCTGCTGTGAGAAGAAGACCTGCTTGAAGCTCTAGGGTTGCATCCAGCCTTTACTGGGTTTAGGGTTTAGGGTTTCTGGGTTTAGGGTTTAGGGTTTCTGGGTTTAGGGTTTAGGGTTTCTGGGTTTAGGGTTTAGGGTGTTCCAGCACTCAGTTTTCGCTACCGTAGTAGGGGAACCATTCTAGTTACTATATACGCCCATCATGGTAACTTAGCTTTAAGTTCCTTAACAGCAACCCAGTTCATTGGGGTCGCGTATATAGGGTTCCCTAGGAACATGTAATATGGGTGATTGTGTGCAGTTCTTGTTAATCTGGGTGTCCTCAACCACAGACTTAGGCCCTAAACCACCAAGCAGCTTCCGCAAGAGGTTGCCTGGGAGCAGCATTCGGCTTTTCCATTTTCCCAGAGAGCCCCTTGCCCTCAGAATGAAGAATGGGCAGCATAGGGAAAGTCGATTCTTTCCATTATCCATATTGTAACCCCCCAATATACTACATAGCCTAAACCCTAACCCCCAAAGCTTATAAATACAGCCTGTTAAACCCTCACATCTGAGACGTTCCCCTGGGAACATTGTCCTCTCCGGGATAGTGGTCGCTTGTGCAGTTCAGAGCCGTCTGCATCATTTCAGGTTTGGGGCCTGGCACGACGGTTTCGTGTGGCTTGCATTTTGGGTTATTTAGGGTTTGGGGTTCAGGGTTGGGGGTTGAGGGCTTAGGGTGGGTGCTCAGCATCTGGGATCAGGCTTAACAGAAGGCCTAGTTAGACCAGGTTTTGCCAGTTCATAGCTGGTGTCCCTGTTGCATTTCTATGTAGTTCACAGTGACTCGTTGAAGCTCACAAAGTACGCTTTCTTGAAACCCAGCCAAGACTGCAAGTAAGTGCATTGTTGCTTAGCTTGCTGACCAGACACAAAATCCTTAACGGTAAAGGAACTGAACCGTTAAGAGCTCCACTCCCCAACAAGTCTCAGCGACAGATCCGTCCTCCCGATTGCTACCTGCGGGTACTGTGTATAGATGTGGGTGACGAAGGGCGATGTTTTGCAAAAGCAGAGGAACAGGCTTTCGTTGTTTACCTGGTTCACTTCTACAGGGTAACAGTGTTTACCCCTAAGCCCAAACCCTAAGCTGTATGGCCCACTGCTCTGAACATCCAAGTGTCAAGTTCGCGCATCAAAGCTCAAGACCTCGCCATGTTCAGGCTTTAGGGTTCAGGGTCCTAACAGTAGAGTTTATACGAGTAGTTGAATCCAAAGGTAGTCATAATAAGAATAACGCTGATCGTGATAGTTACAATAGCAATGATGTCAATGATTATGCTCATTAACATTCTTACAATTAGACTTCTAGCTATAACAACACTTCTAAACATCACCCTAAACCCTAAACCCTAAACCCTAAACCCCATAACTTTTAACTTAAAAGTTTAAAGTAGGCCACTAGTGAGATCTTAGCCGACCTCGGGATGCCGGGGGTTAAAATAGGGTTTAGGGATGAGGGCTTCGGGTCGGGAATTAGGGATTAGGGATTTAGGGATTAGGGTTTAGGGATTTTGAAAGATGAATTATAGACATTCTGTAGACTCCTGGATAGGGGGCCCCACAGTCCTCGTCATTCCCATGTGCAAACTCTAAGCCCCAATTTGCAAGCGCCTGGGCGAATGATAGTCAGGGGGTTTCTTTTGGTTTTTGGGTAAGGGGTTACAATATACTATCCAAAGAGGAACTACACTGGAGGTTCTGTGTAAACCCTATAAACCCTAAACGGCTAGTAAGGACTGCAGTGTAGGCCGCTGGACTCGACTCAGCTGGATGCACAGATACGTGCCAGCTGCTGCAACACACATGTTCAACTTAGGCTGCGTGTGCTGAACAGGGGAGGCTCCCAACTGGGGTTTGGGTTCAGGGTTTAGGGGGGTTTAGGGGTGTAGGGTTTAGGAGTCAAAGTTTAGGGATATCTTACTTTCCCGCCTATACTACCCCATCAGCTTGCTCTTACTTAGCCTCAATTCTCCCTGATAAAATGTTTCTACAAGATATCAGGCTTAGGGTTTAGAGTGTACCTATGCCCCATCAGTCACCATATAGTAACCTACGAGTGCCCCTTTCTAAGCAGTTCTCCACGTGGTGATGAGTAGCATCTAGACCCAGAATCCCTCAATATGATTTTCTTGCCCGCGTACCTTGAACCCTGGGATCGCGGGGTTTATGGGGATGCCAGATGCAAATAACAAGATGAACACACTTGTATTACTAAGTGGGTGCTTGTGCTCAAAGAGTTGTTATTTGGGGACTTAGCTGCAAGCCACGATGGCCAACTGTCACGCAAACACCAGCTGCAAGAATTCCAGATGTAGTTCTCCCTTCCAGCCGTTTTGGTAACATGTTGGTAGAAAACCTTGCCAAAACCTGAGGGTGTGTGCGAACAACAACATGCTGGAGGTCATAGTCTTGACGGCCGTACACCGCGGATTTGCTTTTCCTCAGGCTTTGGCAAGATCTTCAAGTTCGATTGTTTTTTGTCCGTGCCTCCGTGTCCCCTCCAGTTTTGCAGAATGCCGTCGAAAACCCTGCCAAGCAAACAGAAGGGATGCTGAAAACAAGCTTCTGGAAGTCCTGACTGCCAAGGGGAGACTGCTCCCCACAAGCTTTGCCAATACAGTCAGTTGTGTATAACTTGTGTGCACATCTAGTTCAACATGTCCCCAGCAATGTTTGGAAGGGGTTCCATCAAGGCCCCCGACAACTGTTGCCTTTCGTGCTACAAAACCTACTTTCGGCCCTCAATTAGCCCTTCCCTTTACCCATGTTTGCCATTCTTTTGATGACAGTATTTCTTGTCGAGTAATGAGGGCCCTGAACCTTAAACCCTTGACCCTTAACCACAGGAAGGACTCTGGGATGTTGTGATTTCTGAAGAGCTTGGGTTGGGTTTGGATTGGCACAGAACTGTTTAATGTAGAGCTCATTGGAAGTCCACATAATCACCAATATTGTGGTCCTGTGCTCCTTGTACAACTATGGTATGCTATGGTGTAGAGTGCCTCAAACAGAGTTTTTGGGCCCTTACAGTGAAGAATCCACCCATAATTTCCTATATAAACCCAGCTTGCATTATGTTTTTTAATCATCCTTTCCATTTGGGTTCTCCTGGAAATTATCCTTGTGTCTCCTAGCCACAGCCTTCGCTTTTGCAGCAGTCCTGAGCAGCCGAATTTATATACGTAAGGCAGCAGGGGCTAGCCTCGTCCGTATTTTCCCCCAAAGCCAGGGCTGGTTTAAAAACGAGATAGGGACCAGCGATTGAACCAGATACGTCTTTTTTCTTGGCATGGTTTAAGTGAGACGTCATGCTCCAAGGTTGGAAAGAAGATCATAACTTAGGTGGATCCCCCACCCAGTAATAGTGACTATAGGGGATAATAGGGATTATATTACGGTCCTCTTTTATTCCTATTATACCACTATTACAGGGTGGGGGTCCTCCTAAATCATAACAGTTGAAGCTCCTCATGGAATTAGATCAAATATAATGGGAACAAGATGGTGGACCACGGATTCAAAATACAGTCAATCAGCCAGACAGTAAAAGTAGTCGCCTATATATATATATACACATGCGTATATCCGCAGGTGAAAGCTGACAAGTTATCTTGTAGAAGATTCAGATACTGGAGAACTTGCTAAGTTCTCAATCCTGAACCCTAAACCCAAATATACCCTAAAGTCTGAGTGTTGGGAGCGCCCTCATGCTGTGAACTTTGCTGCTCAGCTTGCATCAGTTGTGCATGCAAAAGCGAGACAAGCAACATCTTAGACTGTCTGAGCCCCCATTCTGTGATCTTGGGTTAAGGTTTAGGGAAGGCATGTTCTTCCTGATCACTGATTTATGGTTCAGGGTATGGAGATGAGGGTTGAAGAAGCTGTTTTGGGAATTGCTTGGGGCTCTGCAAGCGCGGCTCAACGCGATGACTTCATGACAACTTGGCTTATACATGAAGTCTACTTGGAGGATCAGGAGGCATTCAGTAAGTTGGTGAATAATCGTCACAACTGGGGTTATTATATGGCTTATAAGGGTCTTCATCCTACTTACTAAGTCCCCGTGACCCTAAAAGTCATGAGCATGTGTACATGCTTATGTACACTCAGAACTACCCAAACCCAAGCCCTGAACCCTGAACCCGTAAAGCGTGTGTGAACTAGTAAGCATGCTGTTGTTGAACGCAAGAGTCGCAGGGAGTTCGTGCTAAGAGCTTATGGTAGTTTGCCAAGACAGGGGGGTACAGACCCTAATATAGTATAATCCTTACAATACTGGGTCCTGCGCTCGTTGGGGGCTTAGGGTTATTATAGGGGAGCCCATAAGCCCCCAAACCCCAAACCCTTTATATACATATATATATATATATATTTTTTATATTTATATTTATATATACATATACATATCCCCATATAAGCCACTTTATGACCCTTTTAAAGGGACCGTTAATTTTGGAAAACCCCCTTATCTAAAGAGTTTCTCACAACAAGATATTCTTTAGGACCCCACTCGGTAATCGTGGTATACTAGAAATATAAGAGAAAATCACCATTCTCTCTTATAGTCACTATTACTTGGGGGTTCCACCCATAATATACCCCACTAAACCCCCAACCCTAATGCCTAAACGCTAAACCCTAAAACCCTAAAATCCTAAACCCTAAAACCCCAAAACCCTAAATCCGATAACCCTAATGTATAGGTACCTGGACTCTTGGGGTATTCTGAGGGACTTCGGGACCTTCTCAGGATTATCGGGAGAGCCTGGGCTTTCTTCCTACGGATTATTGGATTAAGGGTTTAGGGTTTCAGGGCTTAGGCCTAGGGCTAGGGTTTAGCGGCTCTAAGATAGAACACAGTATATAATGATCCCTTCTAAGGGGTCTAATGTTTGGAAACCCCCGATGTTGTGAACTATGCAAAGATTATTTCGACAGACTCCCACACCATGATCGCTCTCACGGTATTTGGAAGGCTCCTTGGCTACCTCCACACCACCCCCACGAGGACTCAACATACCAGAGGGGTACATAGAGCGCTCAGCAATTCAACAATTCGCTACGGATCACATACTCACGCGGTGGATACTAAAATGCTTCATGACCCTAAGTACCTTATACCTTCAAAATTATGCTACCATATTGCACTAAGGTCATGCAAGATTTTTTTGTTCGACAGGATGCTCTTAATCACACATAGCTGTTCCCATACTTGCCCGCGGGAGTGCCTGGAAAGGAAAAGTATGACGCTATGGGATGCTAGGGGATGCAACTTGCTGATTGTTGTAAGGGTTCGATAGGGGTTTTATGGGGTGATACGCGGAGGCTACAGGGTTTATCTAGGGGTTACATAGCCAAATCAAAAGGTCAAACCTTTACATTTCATGTTGCCCCGCCGCCCTCTCATCTGGCTTCATGTCGTAGCGTTTCACCCAGGAGTATGGTGGGATCATTCAGACAAGCCCGTATAATTCCAACCCATGAAATTTGGATAGTCCATCAACTTGAGCTTGAGTAGTCCTGGACGAGATGGCTGTCGAGCTTATGGCTGAGATCCTGCTTATTATAGTAACATAAGAACCATAGTAATAACCATAATGGTGATAGTCAGAATAGTCATAGTACTTGATAGTATATAAGGCCAGAATTTGGTTCAGACTCTCATCTCATCTTCAAGAGAGCTTCCTGAATCCTTAGCGTTTTGTCTGTATCCAAGGCCACTGTTAGGATCCGTTGCTGAATCAACGACCTGACGCCATTGTTTGCGATGCTTGTGCCACAGACACCCTGCCTGCAGAAGCAAGGGGTCTATTTGGGTTGTGACCCTCCGGGACTGCTTGAGATTTGTATAGATATCCGACAGTACTGCGCCTAGCAGCAGTTGAAACTCCAATGTTCCTGCAGTGGGTTCTTCTCACGCGCATCCTACTCTTCTTGGTTATGTGTTTTGTTCCATTAATAGGCTGCAGGCCAGTGATATCTTGCACATGGCCATGAAATCTTGTCATCGGTACCAGGGACTATGAAGGTGCAACGCCTCGCGCTCAAAATCCTACCCTTTCCAAAGCTATCAATATAACCCCCATATAATACAGTAGGTGCGAGAGGAAAGTTGCGTAGGTACGGAAATAATTTTGGAAATCGGCCGGCAAAAAAAATCCCGAAGAGTGGTTCCCACTGTTTCTCACTGTACGCGCGGAAGCTCGCGGAAGCTTTTGCGGAAGCACGTCGCTTGCGGAAGCTCTTGTGACAGCTCGTTTTACAATCCCCCGAAGCCCTATCAGAAGCTTGTATGGACATGGAAGGTGAGGAACTTAAGCTGGGGAGGACTAAAAATCCATTTCGCGGAAGCGCCGCGGATGCACCTTAGACGAAAGCGCCTGCGGAAGAGCCCGCGGAAGCAAAGCGTCGGAAAACCTGCCAACAGTCTTTGCGGAGGACTCGCGGAACATCCGCGGAAGCTCGCGGGCGGAAGCTTCCATATATATCCAATAAAAAATATGAACCTATTTGTTTAGCGGCTCCGAGAATTCAATTTGTGTAACAGTATTTTCCCCTACTACCCTGAAATGATTTTGGGTATCATATGCCCCCAAACCATACTTTGTTTATCGAGGCCCTGCATGGCACAGGTTTTCGAGAGGACGACTTTAGAAAATGGATTCTGCCTTTTGGCCAGTGATGTGCCCAAATCCTACACTCTAAATCTTAAAGTCGCACTCCTTAAAACATTTTGCTATTGGTTTGGCTCCGAGAACTAGCCTTTCCGCCAATGACTTCTAAATAATCCCTGCCTGCAACCACAAGAGCATGTTGAACAATGGCCTTTTTTTGACTGGTTATAGGGGTATGGGGCTATTCTTGTTTACCTACTTCTTGGCTTCAGGTATCCCTACAACCCTAAACCTTACATCCTGCCCAACGCTAAACCCTAAACCCCAAGCGCATGAGGACCCATAAGGTCGGGACAGACCAAAATTTGTTGCCATTCTGTAAAGTAGAAGCCTGGATAACTACCATTATGATAATATTGTCGTCTTAGGTTCCTTGGAGAAGTATAGTATGGGCTGACGGACAGCGACCTCAAAATGATATTGATAGTTATCTCGGTCCTAAAGTATCTTGGGCGGTGTAAGCATCAGGCCATAAGCATTTCAGTGAACACTGAACTCAGTTGATGTCCGCCAGTCGAGCCCTCAATCATTCACTTTCTCAGAAGGTACATGTGGTAATTTCCCAAAATAAGGGGACCCCAACACAGACCCCAATATTCTATTATCCTCATTATGGGGACCTCCAAAATGGTACCCCTAATTTTAGGAAACCCCCATGTATCTTTATAGTATACCCTAAACCCTAAACCCTAAATACTTGGGCCCCGAGCCGGTATGTAGGAAACTTTTGGCCTCTAAGTAACTATATGCCTTCCTCCGACCCTTAGAAGCCCCTAAGCTTATGCGTCTTGTCTGCATGGATCCGTAGGGTGTGCGAGTGCAGGTTTTTAAGGGCTATTGTCATTTTTTTTAAAGGTGCATGCCTCTCAGTCTCGCTCTTGCCATATGAAGGTTGATCTAAAGGTCCTTTAGGGAATTTCATAAAGGGGATATGTGATGTGATGAGCACATTTTCCATAACGGCCTTCCCTCAGTGGGAACTTTGATCAAGTACCACTTGAACATAAGACTTGAGTGCGTGTTAGTAGCCATTTCTCGCCACGTCTATCTCAGACCTCAAATACATCATCATCATCATCATCATCATCAACCCGAAGCCCTAAACCCTAAAACCCTAAACCCCAAACCCCAAAATCCTAAACCCCAAACAATGTCGCATCTCATCTGATGAATTTGAGTTCTCGAACACCCCAGTTATCTGCAGTATCGCCCCTTCATAGAACCCGAAGGGTCCAAGTCTCAGAATCCAATGGTCTCAACTGCCGCCATTCAGCTTATGGGATTCGGGGCCTGATACTCCATTTTTCAAGGACTTCAACCCTAAACCCTTACCCGAAGGCACCAAGGACTCGTATGTTGGGGCTTTTGGGCCCGAAGACCTTACTACAAAACAACTGTTGGGCTACTTTGAGCCATAGATTAAAGGAAGTCCTGCGTCCTAAGCCCTAAAATCCTCAACCCCAAACCCTAAAACCCTAAACCCTAAGCCATTTCGAGTCTCATCAAGCCCTTGGGCCGTACGCTTATACTTGTCGAGCCAAAAGCTAAGCATGGACATTGCTAAGCCTCAACCCTGAACCCCCCCAGGGAAAAAAACAAACCTGGAACCCTTTAGGGTTTAGGGGTTGATGGGATTTAGGGTTTGGGGCTTTGGGGTTTGAGGTTGAGGGGTTTAGGATCTTGATCCTAACCCAAGGTTTAAACCTGAAGAATCGCCTTCCCCTGGAGTCTAGGGGCCATGCGGTTTAGGGGCTAGGGTCTGATGAGGGCCTTGTGTAGAAAGCTGCGGTTTGAACCAGGGCCCTTTTCCGTGGGGTCATCTGCACTAAGCCCCAAGCCCCAAACTTGAAACAAACCGACACCTCAGTAAATCCTAAACTCTAACTCCTAACTTCTATGATTATACACAGATACATGAGCTATAGTGTAAATTCCTGGTATCCTCCTTAATAACCCCTATAGTAGTCTCCTACATAATCCCGTATAACCCCCCCTTAAGGAGTTTAGGTTATACCTCATAGACATATATCTATATGTTTACATCTCATTCTCATAGAGCTGCAGCAGAGGAAGCCCACCGAGCCACGACAGACTCCGCAGGCCCCAAGAAGGCATCCGACCTTTACCGTGCAGAAGATTGGGGTCTACCCAGGGGCTCCCATGTAGCTCCTTTTGGGGTTTCTTATTTTTTTTGGTAAGGGGTTACAATATACGACCCAAGAAGGAACTACAGTGAAGGTTCTGGGTATAGTGAGAACCCTAGGGATGCAATTTGCCCAATGTACGTAGTATTTACAGACGTTAGGGCCCAATG
>CAJNIZ010044125.1:0-18536 GCA_905231905.1 Symbiodinium pilosum | reverse complement strand
GGGCTTGGAAGTGTAGGATTCGACGTTCAGGGGCTTAGGTGTAGAGCTTATGGTTCAGGCTCTTTTGGGATGCTACCGTGCAGAAGTCCGCCTCTCATTGGGAGTATAGTTGCCGCACGGGTCTCAATACCATAGCAACCTATAAGATGGGCCCAAAGGGGTTTCTCTAGGGGTGCATTCATACTGTACTCGGGCCCCAACGCTACATGACATGCATACGCATTCCTTTGCGGCTGAACCTGAACCCCCACACTCGAGACCCCTAAACCCCGAATCCCTAAAGCCTAAACCGGGTCATACCCAGGTGTTTTGGCATTGCTTGACGGGATTTGGGCTTGGGGAAGCTCCATGGGTCGACTGGCTTACTGTTGGGGAACTTACAGTAAAAGGTATGTAGGGTATTCGGGTTTCGGTTTTTATAGTGAGGAAAGGGAAGTCTTTACTTGGGGCCCACCATGCAGCCCTCTACGTGGAGGTGTGGGCATTTTGAAGTGCAGCTAGATAGGGCTCATCATTATTTCCCAGTTTCCATTGGTGTTGTGAGGATTGCCCACTGGCTTCCAGGTAGACTGTAGCACTAGCTCCAGATTAGGCTTTCGAGCCTCGGAAATATGATGAGGGCTGCATAATGGGATTGCTTATGCAGAGAAGTCTCTTCCGTCCTGATTTGTCGCTTTCCATAGAAGGGTGGAGGACCCCTTGTCGATCCCAATAGAATGGGGGCTTCCATAGATAGGTGGACCCCGTAAATGTCCCAAGAAGGGTAGCCCCCAAAATGACCCACTAAATTTAGGTGGCCAGGTGGGACAGACCCATGTTATAGCCAAGTGATATTCGCGGCTTAGCAAGCAAGATTTAGGGTTAGGGTCTAGTTTCTTGTATTTCCGATTATGGATGTCACTAGTGCTGCAGTTCGGACCAGGTCGGGTTACCTTGCAAAATAGCTGTACTGTAAGTGAAGGTTTTGTTGTGACCTGGGTTACGGGTTTAGGGGTTAGGGTTTAAGGTTTAGGCTTTATACAGAGCCCTGGAACAAATCGGCGTCTTGGGGCTCGTGAATATGAAGCCTAGCCACTGCGCGCATTTGAGGTACCCTTGCGGAACATGATCAAATCATCACACCTTGTAGATCTTGATGACACTAAGACCTCAACCCTTCGCATCTTGAAACCCTGAAACCTTAAGCTGCAAGCCCTAAATCCTAAGTCCCAAACCCCACAACGCACAAATTGCAGGAACCTACAAATTCTGATGTCTCCAGCCCTTTATTCTGCAGCCTGAACCCCATAGAGCTCTAAACTCTAGGGGTACTGGTTAAGAAAACGGAAACTACTATACATGTACTTAGGGTTTGGAATTTAGCGTCAAAGCTGTAAACTCCAAGCCGCAATCCCTCAACCTCGCGCTGTTGTAGTTTTATGGTGTATAAGTAGGGATGCTAAGTTTAGGGTTTAGGGTTTAGGGCTAAGGGTTAAGATTGAGCAAGAATCTGTCTTCCCTTTGGCTATGGGACCTCGTAGAAGGACTATCAGCACACTCGCTTCAAGCAGCAAACAAGCCACTATTCGTTTGGTAGTTCCCATACACACGGGGGCCCCAATATACCTATAGCATCCCTAAAAACCTTAATCTAACCCCTTCATCCCCGATAGAGGATGCCTGAATCGGGGAAGCCCCAATTGCTAGGTTTCTGACTCTGGAGCAGATCAAGAAAGCATCAGCAGCAGGAGTTGTGGTCGTTTTGTGAGGTGTTGTGTCCGCCGCCACTACTACTACTACTACTACTACTGCTACTACTACTACTACTGCTACTACTACTACCACCACCACCACTACTACTACTCCTCCTACTACTACTACTACTAATACTACTACTACTACTACTAATACTACTACTACTACTACTACTACTGCTCCTCCTCCTGCTGCTGTTGAAGCTGCTGCTGGTGCTACTTCTGCTGCTGCTGCTGCTGCTGCTGCTGCTGCTGCCGCTATGACTATGGCTATGATTATGACGATGGGTACCAGCAGGTCGTGGTTTAAAGCTTGAGGAGGTTCGGATGAAAGCCTTGTTTTTGGAGCGAGGTTGAGGTTTCAGTTTAGTGGCGAAGGTGTGGTTGCCAACATGTCTTGGGCAGTGTGCACTGCACTTCCTGGACTTGATGGGAATCGTTTCAAGGTCGGAGGTGAAGGCTTTGGGGCCACGGCTTCCAGGACAAATTCAAGCTAAATTGCACAGGTCGTTAGTTCAGGGTACATGGCACAGAAGCCAGACACAGACCTACAGGAACCCTGAACTCGTTCCGCAATGGAACCTTACGATCAAACCCCCATGTGATTACATATTCGATCCTACCTCCGCTGTCAGTTGCGGTCTTTTTCTGAGTGACCCCTCCAGAACTACTCTTGATTATGGCCTATATACCCACTATCTTGGACCCTATAGCCTTCATCAGAGGTATTTGAAGTGTCTAGGTGAATCGACCCTGATGCTGGGCTTTTGTTGCAGAGTGCTCCCAGAAAAGCCCCACACTTTCTGCTACCAGCGCTCCTCACTAGATAGCTGGTGCCTCTACTGTTGGCACAGTCTTCCCAATACTATGGATGGAGGTAAGCTGACACCACCCTGAGATCTCTGCTGCCACGGAATTACAGGATTTTAGATACGCAAAGGATCCATGTAGGTATACAGTATATCCTTGAGGGTCAGAGGGGGCCCCTACATATCTACCAAGTGTTTACTAACAGCTGCATGGAGCCTGCGGGGTCGCCTGTGCAAGATGTGCTCTACCCACAGCATCCATAGGAGCGGAGCACAAGGCCTCTGATGGGTCGGTATCTCTTGAGCATTTTGCACGCATTCAAATCCTAAGGGTCCAAGGACCCAAACAATAGGGTTGTAGGGCCCAAATACTGTAGCATTAACGGTATTTGGGCCTAGAACCCTATGATTTGGGTCCTTGGACCCTTAGGAAAAGTAATGCCAGGGTGCTTATCAAGTTTCAGGGTTTGAGGTTCTGAGGTATCTTGAGATATAAGGAAGTGGCCCAAGCAAGTCAACGTGATACAGGACTGGAAACGTGAGAATGTGCTTGTGCAGTATGTAGTTGGGAACTGTGAGGGAAGGGAATTATTCGCTTTTCAGAACCTTGAAATAAGCAGCCTTGAAACTTGAATTGACTTGGGTTGTTTGAGGGGTTGCATGCATTGGTTTTAGGAGTGGGCGTAGCAGCCCGTGCCTCACCATTGGCCTCGCGAAGGGGCTTCTTAAGCTTAACACAGTACAAGGGAACTGCATCCTCAGCATACCCTAGGTTGTGTTTTGGGGTTCGGTCCATGGGCCGCTACCAGAAAAAGGACACGCAAGTGCGACCGTGTTCTAGCGGGTGTTTAGAAAGGAATCTTCAACGATTATCTAGGGTCAAGGAGGTCACAAAACTCTGGGAATCTAAGTCGCCTGAATACTGCCTACTCTACGCCTTCAAGTCTAGAAATAGTATCCGCACGAGGCTATTTTGGAGCCATAGCAGGAAGAGGGCTCACATCAGGCAACACTAAGCCCTGAAACCTCAAACCGAGTCAACGCTTAAATGCTTGTGTGTGAGTTCCCAAACTTTTCGAGGGGCTCCCTGGCAGAGACTGGCCGTTTTCTTGTTGAGACCTATCATTGCTGCAGGACTACAATAATTACGATTATTACTACTACGAGTATTTCTCTTATTGCTACTATATTAATACTATTGCTATGGTTATTATTACTATTGTTATTATTGTTGCTAATATTTATGTGGAACTCTTTTAGCAACCCTATATTGTTTTGATCTTGATAAAAACCCAAGATTTTTAGCTGACACAATCTGAAATCGCGGAGAGTAGTGTCGAAGTCCTGGTCCTGTGTTGGCGTCCATGGTGGAAGTGCCCTACCTAAACCCTAAGCCCTATATATCCCTATACACAGTACCCCTTTTAAAGGGACCCTAAGCCCCATAGCCCAATGTAGATCAGATTCACAGACCTTGGGGCGCAATGTAGACATCATTCATTCATAGACATATCCCCGCGTGGTAAACAACAAACCAAAGTGTTGTGTATCAGAGGTCAGTGTCTATGTTACGACACTCACATGTGAAATGTTTACAGAAAATGTGCTGAGCCTGAGTGCCGGCAGACTGTAGCGGGGACTGTTTGGAGCGTTGGTATGCCAGCACCGTCGTTGAAGTGGAACAAGTATACCCTAATCTAGGTGCAGAAGAAGCAGTTCAGTTGGGTTTGGGGGCGGACTATGGTAGAGTCCGGCTGGCAATTTTGAGCAACCGTAGAACGGCATCACATTGGTAATTGTGCAGGTTCCTACATCAACACGCCTGCGCTGCAGACTGGTACTGTAGACGGCAAAATGATTGCCAGCATTGTGGGCCTTTTCCGGTCATCTACGACACCCCCATAACCCTTCATTTTTAGTATTCCATATGGTAGGCCCTTATCTCGTATCTTGGAAGAATGGGGTGATTGATGTTCGGGAAAGGGGCTAACAGCCTTTGGGTCTAAGGCTTGGATGGCACCACTTCCTTGGAGTGCTTCCATTCCTACCCTAAACCCTAAGCCTTGAGTCCTAGACCCTAAACCCTAAGCTGCATACAATTTTTTCATGAATCTGTAACAACCCCCTATCCCCCTGACCACGTAACCACGTGCGACAAGCCCTGATTCGCAAACTGGCACCCCCGAAGCGGAAAAAAACGAAGAAGCTGCAACATCCAAGTACCCAAGCCCTGAACCCTAGACCCTGTGAACCCCAAACCGTACACTCCACACCTTGAACCCGAAACCCTACACCCTGAACCCTGAATTTAAATCCTAAACCCTGATCTCTGAACAAAGGAACTCATGGGATTCTAGCGGCTCCGCGTTGAAGCTGACACGAACAGCTCCTCTTCATGATGAGAAAGCCCCGAATTCATGTTTTCTGTGCGTAGGTTTATTGGATATGGGGCTTCAGCTTTTGAAGGTTTTGGTAGTGCTTTGTGGTTTTCCCTTACACAAAACACTTCGCCCAACCCTCTCCTCCCAACCCCCATGCGTAGTCACCCGCTAGTAGGGAATAACAGTCCAGATGCCTGGATGAGCTATAGTCTAAACTCCATAAAGGGGGTTATCTAGGGATTTATATCGCGGGGTATGAGGAGTTTATAATTAGCTCAAATAAACCTACCTTCTCATACACGTATGAGCAGCTAAAAAGACAAGCGCTAGAGGAAATTTAGAAATAGCGTCGGAAATAGGCCGGAGACAACTTCCGAAAAGTGGTTGCCACTGTGCGCGCGGAAGCTCGCGGAAGCTTTCGCAGAAGCAAGCTTTCGGAAGCACTTGCGGAAGCTCTTTTCCAATTTTGGACTGATAGCGCCGAAGACCAGAAATTCCTTTCGCGGAAGCGCCGCGGAAGCACCTTAGACGAAAATGTCCGCGGAAGAGCCCGCGGAAGCACAGAGTCGGAATAAAGCTGCCAGTAGTTTGCGCGGAGGTTTCGTGGAAGGTCCGCAGAAGCTCGTGGGCGGAAGCTTTCCATACCTTGTTTTTAGCGGCTCATATGGAGGTTTTGCAAACATAGGGGTACCGATTTGGGGGTTCCCACAACAAGGAGCTTTTAGTATATTACGGTTCATATAGGGGTCTCCCTATTTATGGAACCTGCCATATTCCTTGTAAGCAATATGAGCCGTCGGGAACTTTCAAAGCCCTACCCTCATGGTTGTGCTGCATGAACAGTGCAGGGCTTCGGTCATCAGTAGGCTTTATGCTTGTGTGAGTCTATCAGAGGTAGAACCTGGCGTTGTGTCATGGGCCTTGTGACGTCGCAAGAGACCTCTTCCCCTTCCTTTTTTTGACATGTCCGTCCTGTTTTCAACGCCTGACGCTCAACCTGATCATACTCTAAAATGGATCTAAATAGGGATATGATGGAAAAGAAATGGAAACTATGATATTTTAATAGGGCAGCTATAGGACCCTAGATTTTGTGCCAGTAGGTCGAAGTACGGAGCCTTGGCATCTGGCTTACAAGATGAGATCCTGAAGCCGCGCACGTCAACTTTAAACTCGCAACACACTTTCTCAAGAGCAGAAAACCATGAACATCTCTGCAGCCCAATGGCACTTCCCTAGCATATTAACATGTTTGGGGAGGTATTTGGGGAGCCTTCGAATTTCCAGGAGCATGCAGCATACTTACGGAGATCTGCCCAGCATGGAGTAGGCTACAGCAATCACATCCCCTCTCCGCTCCTGTAATGATTGGCTACTATACTTGGGGTACTCAGCAGTAGAGGGTTAGGGGTTGGGTTGGGAGGGGGGGGTTCTTTGGGTTCTGAATGCCAGGAGGCTCATGGGTATCTATGTCTGAATGTAGAAGTAGGGTTTTCGGGCTTTCTAGTTGAAGCTCGTTACGCCCCGACTTGACGCATTGACACTCTCCCCACTTACTGAGAACCTTCAGGCAATGCACTGTACGCAGAAATCTGCAAACTTCAACCTTCTAGTCGAAGACTCCTTTATGGTTTAGGGTTTAGGGTTTCAGGGTTTAGGGTTTAGGGTAACTATGCGCCGTACTGTACTACGAATCCCCAAGAGCACCATACTTTTGACGAGACTCCCTGTATGCTTTTGTTTTTAAGCTGTGGGCAACAGAGCCTCAACCTTAAAAAACCTAAACCCTAGACAACCTCAATATACTATAGTACCGTAGTTTCCATTTTCTTTTTTCATCATCCCGATATAACCCCCAGTATCCCTTTATAACCCCAATATACCATAATAGTCCCTAAACCCTAAACCCTTCCGTTTTCTTTTCCAATAGACCCCAAACCACTTCTGGCTCAGGTCACGTTTGCCCCAGCCTTGGAGATATTGACTTATCCGGTTACGGCAGAGGAGTGCGAGGATGAAGAAGAGCCCCAATGGAAGGCAGGCTGCTTCTCATGAAGGGTTCAGGGTTTAGGCCTAGGTTTTGAGGGTTAGGGCTTAAAATGTAGTGATTAGGTCTAGGTTTTGAGGTTTTTGGGCTTAGAGTGTAGGGTTCAGTTAAGGGCTAGGGTTTGAGGTTTTAGGGCTTAGAGTGTAGGGCTTAGTTTAGGGCTAGGTTTTGAGAGTTTAGAGCCTAGAGAGAGAGTGTAGTGCTTGGGGCGAGTTTTGATAGTTTGGGGTTTAGGGTTTGGCCGAGGCGGGCTGACGGGGAGGATGGCATGTAGCGCAGTGCGTGAGAGGTTCTGCTAGGCTAGAAGAGCATACAGCTCCCTGATACTCATTGTTTCCTCTACTAGCCTCCCTAAACCCACCCCCACAGGTTCTCCCTTTATTAGCTTCCAGCATCCTGAATTACTCATACATAAACTTAATGTGGAACCTGAGTGTAGGTATTTAGGATTCAAGGTTTAGAGCTTCGCTGCAGAGATTATATGTGGGATGTTTAAGCACTATGTGTGGTAGAAAGGGCTTTAAAACCTAAGGAAACTGCAAGAGGAGACATACCATGTAGGGACCTTATAAGTCAAGCCTTAGATACCCTTACATAATTCCCCATGGTCCCTACATAGCTACCCCTGAATATTACCCCTTTATGTAAAGTCCCCCCGTTGGAAACTGCCCTTCTGTAGTAGTCGGTCCCGATATAGCCGTGACTAAACCCTGAACCCTAAACTCTGAACCCCGAACCTTGAACCCTAAACCCTGAACCCTAAACCCTGAACCCTAAACTCTGGACCCCGAACCCTAAACCCTAAACCCTGAGCCCAAAACCTTAGCTGTGGAGCTAGGCCGCCCTTCGGCGTGCCCGTCAGCGGCGAGCTGATCGAGCACTCTGTCCTAAACATAAAAAGGGGGTACCCATGTATCCCCCTGATAACGCCGATAGTAGTTTCCATTTTCTTTTCCATTATTACTCTATTACCCCTATATAACCCTATAATCCCTATATAACCCTGTGGCTATAATCCCTATATAACCCTATAATCCCTATATAACCCATTGTAGTAACCCCAAAAGTATGTAGAGCAATTCTTGTCTCTCAAATTTTTGGGTGCTTGAGGCGACATGTTGGCACTATTGTTGGGGTCCAGGTAAGGGTGGAGTATGGAAGGGTTCAGGGTTTAGGCTTTATGGTTGAGGTGTACGGTCTTGGGGGGGGGAGGGGGGGTTAGGATTTTAAAGTTTAGGCTGTAAGGTTTGGGCTTAGGGTTTCGGAGTCCAGGATTTCTGGTCTAGGCTTCAAGTTGGCAAGGGTTGGGCTTGCTAGGGCTTAACGGGTCTGGGATCTACAGCTTGGTCTGTAAGGTTGGGGTTCAAGGTTTCGTGGGCTTCTGATTCAGCGTCTAGGGTGTAGGCTTTGTGGTTTGGACTTTAAGCTTTACATTTCGGGGCCTTTAAACTTTGGGGGACTGATGCAGAACTTAGCAGCGTTGTTCTTGCTTGACCCTATAGCCTAGAGTATCGCATGGGAAGAGGTAATAAACAAGCCCCAACCCATAAGTGCGAGCGACTCGGTTAGGGAGAGGTGTGGGCAGAGAATCTTCAGAAATCTGTTGGTATATATTGGGTACTGCCCCCACCCAGTAACAGTTGGATAAGAATAGTAATCTGAATATGCAAAGCCTGTAGTATGACCCCTACTATAGGATTTCACTGTGTGGGGTGCAGTACCCAAGGTATATTTCGTTGAAGAAGTTGGGCACGATGTCGTAGCTTCCATTGTCTCTTCCATTATCCCTATATAACACCTCAGTATACTAGTAGCTTGCATTTTCTTATTCCATCATCCCTATACAACCTTATATGACCACACAATTCCTGGTTTGACCCTCACTTTGCGCCCATTTTGGCAAGCACTATAGTCCCCCTTAAGTAGATAGAATATGGCGTTGGATATATTATAACAAGATCCCCATATACCATATACCCCATGTTCTATCTACTTCAGGAGGACTATATCCTCACACGCACGCCGGAAATCTTGTTCGCGAGTCTATTCACGCGGAGCTCTAAGTTACACAGCAGCTCGAGTTTCTAAAACTATTTCTTTGGGCCCTAAAGTCTAGAAACAGCGCCTACCTGAGGCTATCTGGGGAGGCCTTTGGGATATTTAATATTTTCCCTAATGGCTTTATTGGGGGACCCTATATATATATATATATAAATAGTTTTCAAAGGGCTTTAAGGGCCAACCCAGCTATTGGTAGTTCAAGTTGTCACCCGAAGGCTTGGACCCACAAGCGTGATCATCGCAGGAGGCGGCACGAATTGCAGCGACGTCAGCGCTGTGCATCTGAGCAGTCAGCAACTTCTTCCGGCCTGGCCATAGGCTTCCTGGTTGTTGGTGAGGTCTGGAAAATCGAATAGACAGAACAAATGGAACATGAAATGGACACCTGTGGGGGTTCAGGGAATTATGGGCTTTATAGGTTTAATTTGATGGCTGTCATAAGTACGGCTCGAGGCAGGTTTAGGGATTAGGGCTTGCGTTAGGGGTGTAAGGCTTAGAGCTGAAGGTATATCTGGTGGGGTTGAGGGTTTGAGGTGTTTACAGGTTCAGGGGTCCAAGGTTTATGCCTTGACAACCCTAAACCCTAATTAAGCCCTAAACCACACTTACTCATGGGCTATACTTTTGTACTATGCCAACGTTGTAGCTGCAACGCGTTGCTATCGCTACAGGTAGCTAAGCCAGATCATGCCTCGGACTCTCTCTAGTTATATAGGAGTTACATAGGGAGTATATAGGGAGTATACAGGGGTTATATATGGGTTATATATGCCTAGTTATATAGGAGATACATAGGGAGCATATAGGGGTTATGTAGGGGTTATAGATGAAGCTGCTCAAGCTGTTTTAACTGTATGTCCCTTGTAGAGCCGATGCTGCGACTAATTGCAGCCTGAAACTGGAGGTGAAACTTTCCCTCAAAATCGAGTAAGCTTGCATTTTTCCTGTAATCATCCTATTCTGACTTCAAAATTTCATCTAAGTCACCTCAACCTAAGCCATATCTACCACCAAAAACTAGTCAACCGGAATTTTGTTCCAGGCTTCTTTGCTGAATCTTCATTTTGAACATGCTAACAAAGGCCAATTCCTAAAGATTCCAGATGCACAGGAACAATAGCTTGCAGCTTTTGAGAGATTTGTCCGGAAATTGCCCCCACTGACCCCAATCCTGAACTGTGAGACCGAACAAGAAGTTTACACCAACCAATGACGCTTCCCCTTGAAAATCCCAGCACTACTCTTAACCCTTGAGATGTGTATGAAGCTGAACTTCTCAAGTAGCCTAGACCCTGCGCCCTAAAGCAATCCCTTACACAGAACAATAGCACGAGGAGCTCATGCAGGAACCTTGCTCTCGAAACCCTTGCCCTATAGTAGTCCCCTATACGATCCCTCATATAACCCCCTTCAAGGAGTTTAGGCCCTAAACCCTAAAATTACATAATCTAATCCCCTACAAAAACCGTTTCAGGAGTTTAGACCCTAAGCCCTGCGCTTATAGAATCCCCTACATAACTCCGGAGGATTTTGATTATGGCCAGACGGAAGGGGTGCTTCTGTCTCGACTGTCATGCAACTAACTAACTAACTACTTAGCAGCGGTGCCCGAAGAGTTGAAGTGAGGGGATCAAATGAGTAGTATTTTATTTGGGGGTACTATGGTACCCAATATAGAGTAAGATTCTATCCTCCTTTTGGGTAAAGTATTTTTTTTTAGGAATATTATCTTTCTAGGTTCAACCACCAAAAAACGCTACTCAAATGGAAAAGCAAGTAGAAGAGACAGGGAAGTTACTGCTTAGAGTTTGGGGTTCAGGACATGGAGAGCCCAATGGAAAGAAATTGAAAATGACATGGAAAACAGCTTCAAAGACTTGGTGTCCGTTTTTGGCAGCGGCGGCAAGAAGAACTATTTTGGGGCCCGGTTAGGCTTCCCGATTTATGACAACCATCCATCATAAAACCCTGAAGCCTTAACCGTGTTGATGGAAAGGCTTTGATGGTTAAGGGCTTTCGGAATGTTGGCTCAAAGTGTAGTGGGGCCGGTCTCCGTGGCTAGAGAACTACTTCTAGCCTGTGTAGGTTAGAAAGGGGACCAGCCAGAGAACCCACTTAGAATCAAACCCCAACTTTCTACAAGTTTCCTATATAACCGCTACATAGGCCTTAAACCCTATACCTAGACGTACGATTTAGGCTTTAGGCTTGTGGGTTTTTGTGCTTTGCCCTAAACCCTAAACAGTAGTTTCCAAATGATTTTCCATTATCCGAATAAAAAAAACCAAGTTAGGGTCCTGGTACCGAAGGAATCCCCGTTCATCCTTGGCGGCCCCTCAGTTGGGGTTTAGGTTTTAGGGGGTTAGGGTTAAGGGTTTAGGGTTCCGGGTCTAGGATGCCCTTCATCATGATTCCGGAGAAGAAGCAATTCAGTTTACGAGTGGCAGGGAAAGTTGGTTCTATGAGTGCCTGCTGTGTGGTAAAAAGTGCTCGGGAATTTCCTGAGTACGAGTATCCTCTCCTGGCCCCACACGAGGCCGGCAGGAAATGATGATGGGGTGTCTATCCCATGCCCAAACCCTAATGAAAACTCTAAACCCTAAACCCCAAGCTTAATCCTTCTCCCTTTAGACCCTATTAAACCCTAAGGGCGTCTATCCCATCTAGCTATCTGGCCGCCTCAGTCCATATGTGTACTTGCCTGGGCATTCCATTCGATGTCCCCACTCACTTGAAGTACCGAACAAATATGTAAATATGGTACCCCTGTTTCGGAAACACATCCCAATCGAATTGAGAAGCTCTGCACCATGTCGGATCAGAGTTTAGGGCCAAATCCTTATCTAAAAGCCCTGGCTAGTAGTTGTGAAAGTACCTGGCTGAGGGTGCAGGGTTTAGGATTTAGGGTTCAGAGTTCAGGGTGTGTTTTGTCAGACCCTGGAGTTATTAAGGGGTTCATCATGTTTCGTCATCCCACTTACAACGCCCTAACCCTTAAAGTACCAAGAGGATACCTAAACCCTAAACACTCCCACAACTGTCTTTGGATACCTAGTTTTATGTTTAATTAGTATTGTCTTTCTACAAGATTAAGCATCCTCAAAGGGTAGGATAGAAGCGCACAAGTTATGTTTGAACCTGGTTTTTGCCTTCTAGCTTGGCAACCCTAAACCTCAATCGCTGAACACCGAGCCTCTGAGATAGAACCCTAAACCCTAAACCCTGAAACCCTAAACCCTAAAACCCTAAACCCTAAACCCTTCTACGTTACTTCGTTTGGCTCTTCACCTTTGGACCCGCTGCTGCGCTAATTCATGGCGAGCTCTTGGCCAGGCTTTCCGCGACAAAACGGGGCTTTGATTCACAGCCACATAGGTTCCCGCCGTGTACTGGGCATAGATAAGTTTTTGAACTTTGGCCACCTGAGCTTGTTCTACCTTAATTTGCACGAGGGTGTCCCTTGTAAGTATAGTGCACGGGCTAGCTTTCTGCAGTTCAACGGCTTGAACTTTCACAAGGTATGAGAGGCGAAGATGATTCAGGTGTCAGTCCATTGCCAGAGTGAAGAGCTAAAGCAGGTGTCCTCCTTTTTCCCGATCCTGGAGGATTTATTCCCAGACTCTAATCCTTATTTGCGTAAGTTTTGGGAGGTGTCCTGCAAGAGTTCATGCATGTAGTCTCACCCGCGTTTTCGAATGCGCGAGCCGGTGTCTGAGCCTCAACGGCCAATGCCGGTAAAGAGAGGGTGCCGGAACTTAAGTCTAAATAAGATACCCCAAGCCCTACAAACCCTATAAACCCTAAACCCCTAAACCCTCCTCGACATGACCCTGGTGCAACACTAAAAGGGACCCGGACACTGCAAGAGCACCACAGCTTCAAGGCTGTGAGATAATTTGTGCAAATTGCTGCGCGCTGCTGGAGGGGTTTTAGGGTTTTTGCGTTTTAGGGTTTAGGGTTCAGGGTTTATAGGGTTTAGGATTTAGAGGGATGTGGGGGTCACTTAGACTAACCATGACTAACCAATGTACCCATGCAACAGGACTCTGTAAGTCATGAAGTGGTATCTTTACCTTTTTCAAGGGGCCAGGTGACTCTAGGCAGGGTTTAGGGTTCAGGGTGCCGGTTTGGTTGTCAAGGGCCCTGTTGTCAGAATCACGGCATGTTTGGGTCGTCTACGAGGATGTCCGTTTGACAGATATTTTTGTCATCGGCAGGGGGCACAGGCTTGACACGAACTATCGAGGGGTCCTGTAGACTGTAGACATGGCTACACATGTCCAACGTTGGTGCTGACAAGCGTCATGAAGCTGTGAGATAGATGTGGTTCAGTCATCCGGGCAAGTGAGCAATAATGACAAATGGCTGAACATATGATCCTGGCCGCAACGCTGCAACAAACAATGGTGGCGCAATCACAAAGACGCATGGACAAAGCAAGAAGTTAAGATATCAAGAATGGCGGTGTTAAAGGAATCCGTTGCCCATAGCAATTTTTCCCAACCCCCTAAGACTCACTGAATGTTCCCATCATAGTGCATGATTATGGGGTGGGTGGGTGGGTGGGTGGGTGGGAAGGGGAGTGTTGATTCCTGTAAAGGGGAGGGGAATAGTCGCTTGAGTGTACTGCTTGGCTAGATCCTCCAACTACCCTCTTTCAAGCACAACGGGCCTTATAACCCCTAATCCCTAAACCCTTAACCCAGGAGGGTCAGCACCAAAAGTACCAACAGTCACAGGGATCGATAAACCTTCTGTAGAACCTTGACCCCTTTGTAACCCTTATCGAAACCTTCAGTGCACCACTTATATTTTTTTATGAACACTATCAATCAACTATATACCGTTCACTAACCTCATGGAAACAACAAGACCTAGATCACATGCCACAGGACCACAGGGTGGGGGGATGGGGGTAGTGGCGGTAATGGGTATAATCTTCTATAAACATTCTCAACCCTCTTTAAACCGTGCATAAGCCTAGTGTCCATATGTGCTAGTTTACCAAAATAGGGGGATTTCAATACAAACTCCCAAGATACTATAGTCCTTATTATAGGTAACCCCAAAAAGGGTACCCCTAATTTTGGGAAACCAAATCCCCATAAACACCTAGACAAACCCAATTTCCATTTCATTTCCCATGTTCTTTGCCAGTTGCTTCTCCATTACTGTGGGTAATAATCCGAAATATGTATGATTCTTCAAGCTTTCCCTTGTAGAAGTGCGTCTGCTCCAGCTGGCTGCTGCATGCCGTGAGCTTCCCTGCTGCATGACTCAAATATAGGAGCCATTTTCTCAACTCCATAGGTTTTAAGGTTTCAGGGTTTAGGAGCTCCATAGGTTTTAGGGTTTGGGGTTTAGGGGAGTCATTCTCCGAACTCCATAGGTTTTAGGGTTGAGGGTAGTTTACGGGAGTCATTTTCCGAACTCCATCCATTGTGGTTTAGGGTTTGGGTTTTGGGTTAGGTTGAAACCACGGCCCCTAGGGATTCCGCATACATACCCTTAAGGGCCCCTAGAATGTCCCCGTAAGACTCAGGTGCGGGACCTCCCCACGCCTGCAGTTCTAGGCTTCTGAGGTTCCCTAAACCCTAAACCGCCTGTGAAGCCAGGAGGGTCGAACCGACCTTGATTAGGAATTAGGGTTTAGGGTTTAGGGTGTAGGGTTTAGATTATTATGTTACTGGGATCTCGCAGATGATGTAAGGTATATTCTATACTTCAGGGCTTCTAACCCTATAACGTCTTATATACATCCAGCTTCCATTTCATCATTGGTTCGCTTTTGCATGTCATTCTCCGCGTTGAGTCCAGGCTTGAGTGGCGTTATCACTTCAAATTCCTTCCTTTTCATTGTGCAATGTCGTTTCCCTGTCCTCTCCGCCTTGGGTAGGTCTCTGGTATCCCCCTATACCCTCAACCCTTTTCATCCCCCCTTAACCCTAAATAATCCTATATCCCTGCTGAGTCTGGGCAATTATTTTGGGGAGATTCATGCTATCCGTCCCAGCAAATCAAGGGTATAGGGGGAGTCCCAACTTTGAGCAAATCTCACAACGTCAAGTGTTTAGGTATCTAGGCAGGTAGAAAACCGAGCAAAAAGTTTAGGATTTAGTGTTTGGGGTTTAGGGTTTAAATAGGGGTTTAGGGTTTAGGGTTTTTTGTATATAACTCTCATACCGTCATAACATATCGGATCCCCAAACCCGACTTTACTCATTCATGTGTTCCCCTCCTAAGCTCTAAACCATAGTGTATCTGTATAACGTATCCTCGTTTCCGGGTTGGTGAATGGAGTTTGGGCTATGGCTCTCACGCCAGGTGCTCTGAAGAAAATGCAACATGTTGCTGCCCGGATACATGTGAAGCTGTGTTTATTACTACCCAAAAATCTGGGAGGAACTAGAAAATAGAACCACCAACATGGTACCTTATACTTCTATAGGGTACTTGCTGGGAACCCTTGAAGGGGATCTACCCTCAAGATCCTCCCAGGGTTGGGGTAGGGTTGGCCGCACGTTAAAGGCGAGCACGATTGTGTTTACTTTCTGTTCTGCACATTTTCTCACTACTGTAGTGAATGTCAGGGACATCTTTTTTGTGAGTGTGAGTGCTTTCTAAATGTTTCTTTTGCCTGCGCTCCCTGCGCGTGAGGTCTCAGAGTGTACGGCATGCATCCCCGGATTTGTCCTTTGTCGTCTTCCGTGGTTTGGGGGGGCAACGAAATGCAATGAAGCAAGCCCTCTACTTTGGATCACGTCAGTGGTTTGTTGTAGAATGATGCAATCCGGGAGATTTAGGCTAACTTACTGGTTCTCAGTAGAAAATAAGGACACGGTTTATTTGGTTTTATATTCCCTCATTGCCTACTGAGAAGCAGTACTTGGAGGATCTCTTGACCTAGTAAATCTACTTATTAACTTGGATTGGGATTTAGGCTAACTTACTGGTTCTCAGTAGAAAATGAGGACAAGTTTTATGTAGGGGTTATATTCCCTCATTGCCCACTGAGAAGCAGTACTTGGAGGATCTCTTGACCTAGTAAATCTACTTATTAACTTGGATTACAGGGCTTATAATAGGGGTTATTAGGGATGGAAGCTAGATTCACTAAGTCAAACAATCATCCAAGTGGTGACCCCATGCTTTCTGTGAATCCACCTGCTTCAGTTTTTGTGGGTAGGCCAATTCAGGCCAGAACAAGCAACATGGTATAGCAGGTTCAATCCTAAACCCTTAACCCCTGAATCCTAAACCCTTAACCCCTAAATCCTAAACCTTTACTTCAAACCCCAAGCCCTTAAACCCGAAACCCTGAACCTTTAAACCCTTAAACCCAAAGCCCTAAAGAGGAAGGCTCTGCTTGAAGCATGTGGTGCATATTTCCCTAAAGTGTCCTTCAATCCTATATGGTAGTTTCCCAATATAAGGGGACCCAATGTAGAGCCCAATATACTATGATCCTTATTATGGGTACCCCCCCAAAAACACCCTAATTTTAGGAAACACTCATATTTCATTGATGAAGGAAATCTTACACGACTTAGGTTCCCAGAAGCACTGTAATTCTTCGGGAAGGGGGTATACGAGGTGGTGCAAGATTTCCTGCGTCCACCGTAATCTGCACACCATGAATTCAAACTGTAAACCCCAACCTTTGTCATTGTCAGTGCAAGGTGTTGGTCATGAGGCTTTGATGCTTGAGAGTTCACCATTCAGATCACGACGTTTACTGCAGGGTTTAGAGTTTAGGGTGGTTGTAGGAGTATTGCCCCCCAAATACGGGAGAATGACGTGGAAAACAAGATGGAAAATGACATGGAAACTGTCACGTTTACTTAGGGGCTGGATAGGTGTGATTACCTATCTTGCTACTAGGGCTACAGGATTCTTGTAGCCCTAAACCCGAAACGCTAAACCCTAAACCCTACCTATGACTATGGTCTGGTCTACGGTACCTACAATAAATATACCTCAAAATGGTATTGGTAATTGTTTCGGCCTGGACCCCCCCAACCTCCTGAACCAATGTCATGGTCCTAGGTTAGGTGGCCTATGAAGTTGTAGTACTGGGTATGTTTAACTGGTAGTTTCCAAAAATGAGGGAACCCAAATACAGACCCCAAAAGACGATAATCCTCATTATGGGAACCCCCAAATGGTATCCCTAGTTTTGGGAAATCCCCAAATCTACCTCAAATGGATTTTGGTCATGGCTCAGGCCGGTAGGGTTTGGTATGAAGGGTTGAGCCCCTTGTTCCATACCATAACCGCAAGAGATGCCCCATTGCAATGTAGTAGCTTCCGTTTTCTTTNNCCCTATATATCCCCAATGTATTCCTTTCCCTGCGAGGGCAGGCTAGTCATATGATGAGTGCAGGCTTCAATGAAGGTCAGCTGGAATCACGGGTAGCACTACTTTGAACAGTGTCTTGCACCTCATTGCATCCTTCGACTCGAACTTCAGGACCCTGACCCTGAGACCCTACCTGCTAAACTTCATGGCTAAACCTTTTTCCCTAGCGTGGCTTCCGTTGGATCCAGGTAAAGCTTTGTCCGCAAGCCTTATTAAGCCTACACGCAAATCGTGAACTCCCTACATAGCTTGATCCCTAAACCCTCTGCCTTGAGCCTGAACCCCATTCGCAGGTGTGGCGACTGCCAATGATGACGCCTATGCTGCTGAGGTGCACTTTGGGATCGGTATGAACAGTTTTCCGGGGTACAACAGAGAGACCTCCGTTTTTGGGAAGCGCCCATCTCCTAACGCCAATTTACGGGCAGTGTTTGAGGGCTAAACAGGACTTAAGCACCTTGAGCTTGGATTTGGACTCAGTGATTGAGGCGGGAGTTGCCTGTACGAAAGGGTGGATCAGGATGAAAATATCATTCCTGCCTCCTCGACCCGCAGCATCATTTTGCCAGGTTGCAATCCTAAAAAGACGTATCATTTTGAGCTAGAGACAGGCTAAAGTTGGTTGCGTAGGGTTTTGGTTTGTGTTGGGTAGGAGTTTAATGTTTTCGGAGATCAGGGTTTACAAGGGAAGGGCAGTCAAACATTCTACAGGACATAGCCGGTACCCTCAGGGCTCCAGAAATGTCGTATCTGTATACATAGTCCACAGCCCCCGCCCGCCCCCCCCCCCCAGCTAGCATAGAACCCCCAATGAGCGCAACGGAAAGATTACTGTCCCATAAAAACATGTTTTACAGGGTTCCGCGTCAATTTGAGAGTGTAGCCCCTCTCATCATAAATGAGTGTTGTGGCATAGTGCCCAGAAGTATTGACACGCGCTGCCAAGGAGAGCGCGGGTGCCAGAAATTCCTCGCGCTTAAGCTATCAGAAGATGCTGTTGGGTTGGATATCGAATGTATAGCATGCTGCATCGGTAAGGACTTGCCAAATGTCTAGCATTACATTAACATCGGGATGCCATGTTTAACAGGAAAGTAGCAAGTCGCAGCTCACAAGAATTTAGCAAACACCCTAAACCCTAAGCCC
>CAJNIZ010044124.1:18667-48055 GCA_905231905.1 Symbiodinium pilosum | reverse complement strand
TTAGTACAGCCCCTTTTAAAATGCTCATGAGGCATTTTTAGGGTCCCGGATTTATTATTTATTATTAGGGGGGCGGTTTATTAATATGAGGAAGGGATTATGATGGTCAGCATCATTTTCTGTTAGACACATGGTGCCACAACCAAGCCTAGTATGCAACTGTGACACAAACATACCTGCTATATAGGGCTTCAAGAAATATACATGCAGATATACAGGGATGGACAAGGTTCAGGGTTTCCAAAACTAGGGGGGTCTCTTGTAGAGGATCCCCACACAAGAGCAATGCATCATTATCCCTAATACTTGTTAGTGAAGAGGCCTTCGCATGGCGTTGTTGCTGGTAGCATGGCTTACGCAAAACTACTCAACCAGCACCTTCCTGGCAGAGAAGTGGCGTACCAAAGGACGCTAGTGAACAATCGGGTTTTAGTGCGCAGCCTTAGTACCCTTCAGCGCTCCAAGGAAGTGCCTCGTCAACATCCAGGGCTTCGGCTTTGCGAAGCTTTGAAATGCGCCACTCCAGGAGCATCCAAACAGCAGAGAGCAACAGGCAGCCTGCCGCAAACGAACATAGTATGGCAGGCTTCGTGCTCGAGCGCTTACACGTCTCAACGTGTGACAAATGTTGGGGATGCGAAAATGTTTATTGGCTTTTGGGGGCGTAGAAAGGTTTAGGATAGATAGCATATTGTTCATTGCCTGCAAGCATATGGGATCATTGCAAGTAAATCTTGTGTGACCCATCCTCTCGGACTTTACAGCATTCATTCAAATAACAGTTCATGGACCTAAACATTCATAGCGTGCACCTGGCTCAGACCCCAATGAACCCCAAAGCCTTCAACCATGTAAGCCCAACAAAACACACCGCCCCGTCAATTTCTGCGCTTGCCTAGGCAGGGACAACCCAAAACCGTGTGAGAGTTCTTTCAAAGTTGCACCAAATCAGAGTGTACTCTTGTCATATAGTATTCCAAGCAAAGGGGGTGCTTGGGGCCTGTAATAAGCCTGTTAAAACGCGCAAAGGTCCTGTCACCTCCTGCTTGGCTCCACATGACCTTGACAAGCACTCGTCGCTGCCGCTCCTTCCAACAGTACATTAATATGTATTAGGGTTTAGGGTTTAGGGTTGGTAAGAAGGAGCTTGGTTACCCCAACCCCTCAAATGAAAGGACAGTTGGCTATCATATGACCCTTACAGGCTCCGAATTCTGGGGGTTTCGGGCTACCAAAATCTCCCCATTAGTGGGCATTTCCAGCAATGGGCATCCTTCTTGTGTAGCCTCAGAAACCAGCAATCCTTGTTAATCGTGGTTCCCAAGTCCAGACCGCGAAACTTGGAACCCCTGCATGTGCCCCGTGGAGACTATTAGCTTCTGTGAGGAGTGTGGACAATATAGTATAAGCGCCATGCTATTTTTTAAGATAGCAGAACATCGATGGTTCGCCGTCGGCGATGCCACAGCACTGCTCCACGGCGTTATTCTGTCTTCAGGGCATGGTCGATCTTGGAAATGGACGCGGGGCCGGAGCGCTGCCGCTGTGGTTTCGGTACGATTTGGCTGCAAGTTTGGTGTGGAAAAGGGGCAATGTTTGCTGCTCCAGATTCACCATGAAAGGCCCCAGTATCTTTGATTCAATCTTGTCGAAGCCAGGAAACTGCTTGACATCCAAAGCCTGCCCCTGTCAGGCCTGCACAATTGGCGCGTCTGTACCTCTTGAGCGCTTCCTACATTTTAAGCCCTCCAAAGGCCAAAACAAATATTGTGCGTGGATCGCGACCATCCCAGAGAAAGTCGAACAACCCAAACACAAGTGTGTGTATTTCTTGGACACAAAACAGAGCACGCTCCTCACGGACAAGCAACCGGAGAGCGTCTTCGATACGTTGGGGAGCAAAAGCGCGGAATTCACCCAAGCAGTTAGGAAGTGTCTCTTCACTCTGCCGAAGAACTAGCTGGGCCGCCAGCGACGCAGAAGCACACGGCAACATCGCTGATCTTTTCAGGCAGCCAAAAAAATTGTCAGAGCATGGACGGTAAAAAAGAACGGAATTGAGCCCCGCCAACCTCCGCACTCTCCCCGAAAGACGCTGAGTACGCGCGAAACTGAGCAAACAGCCAGGCAAAACAAAGCGCGGTCAGCAACCGCCCCCTCAACTATCCCTCAAGAAGCTGACATGTGCGCGACAGCATAGGGACAAAGTCACCTGTCCGGAAAAGGCACGGCAACCCTTGGGGATGGTGTGTAGTAGTTGTAGGGTCCGGGTATGTCGAGTGCTGTTGGAAACGGCAGCAGTCAGGGAGGTCAGTCAATCGACAGTGCCTTGAGGAGACCTTGATGGGGATTCGTCCTAAACTCATAAACCCTAAGTCCCAAAAGCTTATTGGCACCTATTGAGTTTTAGGGTGCTAGGGTTTTTAGGGTGGTGCTGGTGTTCAAAGTAGCCAAAACCTTGGGATGGAATTAGGAGTCTGAGAAGGGGTAATCATTGTTCCTGCCCGGCATGATTGAAGATGTATAATGTAATAATGAGATACCCATAAATATCCAATATAGATCCAAAATATCATGATCCTTTTTCTGGGGATACACCCTATGCTGATGTTTTTCTCGGTCTGTACGTTAGATACTAAGCCCGAAGGCTCCACCTCCAATTCTGAAGACTGAGCCCTTCCACCACATCAACGCAGCAATCCCTAATGTCGAACATGCGCCACTGTAGGTATGCATGTAGGCATGTATGCGTGGGCATGAGTATGTGTATATGTATATGCATAAAAATGTATGTAGACTATACACGCAACAGATAAATTAATCAATCGTTGATTGCTACAGGCATTATTTGATGGGATGCCTGCATCAACGTTGCATATCAAGGGGCCATGATTAAAACTCAGGCCCTAAACCCTGAACTAATGAATCTCAATTTCAAAGCCCCGCATCCTAAACCCTGATCCCACACATGCCAGCATCCGTAGACCATTAAAGCCCGAGACCCTAAACCCTTAAAGCTCAAAGACCCTAAACCCCAAACCCAGCGATCAAGGTCCTTGGCGGCCCTGGTGCCAGCATGGCTTGCGGCTTTGTCATGCTCCAAAGGATAATCCACGCCATCAATGCCTTTTTTGTTGTTTGGGCTAATACGAGGGGGTTTAGGGCTTAGGGTTTAGGGCAAAAACTAGGATCAAGGCTTCATAGGGGTTATAGCAGGATGTCATAAGGTTTATATAGGGCTTGCGTATCATGGGTTCCCCTACTACCTCCCCTTCCCTATACTCCCCCCCTAAGTTCCCCCTTAATAAACCTCAATGAAACCTAATTATCTGTAAGTAACCTTAGTTAAGGGGGAAACCTGGGCGGGGGTAGTATAGGGGGGTAGTAGCGGAATCCATGATACGTGCGGATTATGCGGCGGCTAATTCTCGGCCTTGTATCAAGGAGGCTGAGGATTTGGGGTTTAGGATGTAGGGTTTAGGGTTTAGGGTGGAGATTTTGTCATATTACGGGACAGCTGTGAATGATAAGCAGTACAAAAGGACCTATTAGTGACTATTGTGAATGTAAGAATGTTTGGGCACGGTGGAAAACAAAAAGGAATCTCAGTTTGTGGGGTGGGGGGTTTTAGAAGTGATTGTTTAGGTTTTGAATTTTGGGTACCCCACACCCCAAAATTTGGGCACTATGACTCTCAGAGCCTATCATCCAGCTCGCATAGCATCCATGAGCCCTAAACCGTAAACCCTAAACCCCAAAATAGGGGCTGGGGTTGCACAAGGCCTCTTATGCTTTGTGAAGGTGTTGAGACATTAAGGCTTCCTTCTTCGGGGGGCCGTGATAGCAAGCCAGGTTGCTGTAAGGAACTCTGTTTAAATTACCATATTAATAGTAATTTGGTAAATCATAAGGTTTCTTTACTATGGTATTACCACATTATTGGTATATCGTAAATAATGAGGTTTCTTTACTATAGTACTTTGAAAAAGGTTCCTCAACAGCAACCCAGCAAGGGGTCAGGGCGAGGTGTACGGCTCAGGGTTGGGAACTTCGGATCCAGAGCTTCTCAACATGCAAATGCACCAAGGGAAGCTAGGGGTAAATGTGGATTCCAAGGAGAGCAAAAGGGGCATTCTGTAGGAAGTATCATATTCAGAAAGTGACATAGGGATTGACAATGAAATTTCAAGCCTGGGTCTTTTGACCTTGGGTTTCAGAATTTGGGCTGAATGCTTACAATATGTGACGGAGGGTTCAGGACGCTGGATTCGGCAGCTTAGGGTTTCAGGCTTTACAAATGTCAATATGTGCCTGCACTAGCAAGTTTGGCAATCACAGAGAATGTCAAATTATTAAATTCTAGAGGGCCAAGGTCCTGGGAGACCCGGAAAATTCAATATTATTGGGGAGGGGGCGGGGAGACGGCTTAATTGATGTTAGGGGAGCGGATCGCCTTAATTGGCAGAATGAGCAACGGTTCGCAACCCAAGGGCTACTATGATGTCAGCTGTGGGCGTCTTAAAACTCTGGTGCCTGACATACTTAATTCAAGTTACCATATTTTGGGGAAAACCAATTGAATTACTTTAAATATACATATATAGATATATAGCATTATATAACCCACTATAGTAGTTTCCATTTTCTTTTCCATGATCCCTATATGACCCGCCATAGATACCCAATTATGGGCATGATTACATGAAAGGCTTAGGACTTAGGACCCCAAAGGGGAATCTATTTTCTTGAGGCGTTCAGATGTCTTTGAAGTTGAACGAAACACTTACGAGTTGAACCCACAGGGGAATCCATCTTCTGGAACCTAGGTTTAGGGTTTAGGGTTTAAACCCTAAATCCTAAACCCCAAACCCTAAATCCCGCAGGTCAAATGTCTCACAGTTGAAACTGAAGCGCTCAAGCTCTGAAGCCCGCTTTCGTGCTGTGAAGCCACTGATACTGAGGTCCTTCGAGTTTCGAAGAAGAGTCCCAAGTCCAACATCTGGATCCTGCTGTTTAACTTCCTTACTGGTTCCTAGTAGGGAATAAGGGAATCGAATAAAATCCCCATATAACCCCTATATCCCTACCAACAACCAGTAAGTTGCGGGTTGGCAGGAGGGCTTTTGTTTGGTGTTGTGGCTTTCTGCATCCAGGTGTTAGTGAACTTCCATTCAGCCAAGGGTGCACTCAGTGAAATTGCTCTGCTTGCCGCTCATCGCTTGTGAGATCAGGTTTACTATCCAACACAATCCCCCAACCAAGCCCAAGCAGACTTGAGTCCGCTCCAAACTGTGCCAGTGGCGCCTGCAAATCTCAATCCAAGCCAACTCTGGGCATCTCTAAGACCTCAATACCCGATGCCACAGGCATCGTATACAATCTACATCCTGTCCGAAGCTGCTTACGCAATAACTTCAAGAAAACTCACGTGCTGCACAGAGCTACTCTGTTCCCATATTGCTGCTTCCAGATTCAAGGGGCGGGGTAATCAGAACCAATTCGCAGCCTCAACCGCAACTACGGTGGATACAATGACCTTATAAGTACCATCATATAAGTACCTTTGTACCTTTGGTATTATAGTGCTATAATATAGTAAGCTCATGCAGGATCTTATAATCCTTCTTGTTTTAAGGATCCCCCCCAAAACAGGACCCCGAATTTTGGGAAACTACCTGACATGGGCAACTACTACATGCCTCGCCCGTCCATTTACCACACCTCTACACTCTACAAACCCTACACCCTGAACCCATAAACCCTAAACTCCAAACCCTATCGAGCCTACAAACCCTAAACCCTAAACCGCAGGTCCAGTGCGGCTCCAGCGCGCCTTGAATGTTGAAATAGATGTTTGGGGTTAGGTGGACCCCCCAGCCTGTAATGTCAGTATATAAGGGTTATATTGGGGCCTTATATGGGTAATATAGATAGTCGGTGTATATAGGGGTTATATTACGGTTATATAGGGGCTATAATGGGATAATGGAAAATAGAATGGAAAGTACTACAGTAGTACTGGTAATATGCTTATTAATAATATTATTACCATTATGGTAATACTGACTGAAAGGGATAACGGTGATTCTTCTAGGGGTCCTTCATATTCCTGTTATATCAGGACTACAGGGTGGAGTGTCCAGCGAACTTGCGACTTGGGGTTCAGGCACAGAATGGGCTTAGGGCTCAGAGTGCTGCGCGGAGGGTGGCAGATCTGGAAGCGCTTGGAAACACGAAATGCGCTGAGAAAGCGGCTGCTGCGTGACACTTTAAAGAACATAGTGACATGAGCTATAGTCTAAACTCCTAGTATCCCCCCTAATATCCCCTATAGTAGTACCCTATATAGTCCCCTATATAACCCCCCCATAAGGAGTTTAGACTATAGCTCACATAGAGTTACACGAGGTTTAGGATTTAGGCTCATGAGATGCGTCTCAGAGGTCTTTGAGAAGGGCTGGAAGAAGCTATCAAGCTCCACTATAATTTGGTAGGGTTTAGGGTTTAGGGTTTCCCAGAATTAGGGGTACACTTTTTGGTGTCCCAATAATAAGGACTATAGTATTTTGGGGTCTATATTGGGGTTCCCCTTATTTTGGGAAACTACCATAATGATTTTTGATATCCGTATCGTGACGATCACGTTGGTGATTTCCGGGATTACTGGGGTACTCCCATGGATATTGCAATTCTGATGGATCCTCTCCACGTTCTGATAACAACCATCACCACCATAATGGTGGATATCTCAGAGCCGGAACTTTGACTTTTTGAGGGGATGACGGCTTCACTGCTTTTAACCCTAAACCCTAAACAGTTGTTTCCACTTTATTTTCCATGTTCTTTGGAACTCCATTATTGGAGGGTAATATCCCCAAACACTAAAACCCTGAAACCCTAAACACCTGTACCCCTATATAACCCCTTTGGCCCTAAACCATGCGTCAATCAAGCTTGCGATGCAGCAACTTTGCATAATCCCCTCCCCCTCATATTAAACACCCCCCCCAACTTTAAATACTTTGATATTAGGGGAAGGGTGGGTGGGGTTGATATTAGGTGGAGGGGATTACTTCGTGACTTCGTGCAGGCAAGCAGCTTGACAACCACGGAAGATATTGCGCTAGGCCTCTGAGGAGAGTCCCGCACGATTTATGTCGGTGGGGCTTGCAAGCAAAAATGCCTTCGATCCTTAACAGGCGGTACAGAGGGGCCATCAAAGGATCGTGTGGCCTCCTGGGAACACTCGACATGGATCATTTGAGAACCTCGCCGATCCGGAGCACATGCGGATATGTTGGCGAGCCTATCCATGTAGAGATTCAGAACGGTTCTGCAGACCCAAATGGGGATTGAATAGTCTCCGACAATTTGGGCCTCCCTCTCAGCAGGGTCTGGAGGAGGCAAAACTCCACGCTAGTAGGTTGAGGCATGCATGTCTGTGTTACTGCGTTCGCCACGTGTGTCTTACACCTAAATACGAAGGGCACTTCCCCACCAACATTGGGCCTTGTTACATGGGTGAAAGAAAGCCTGTTTTGGAGACACTCCACGAAAAAGCTTGATTTGTGCAAATCCCATGTCATGCCTCCTGGACACCACAGCTAAGGTCCCTACAAGAGGAAATGTACAATCAACCAAAATCACGATTGGTGCAGAACACGGAAGTTTAAGCGAGAATGCCTCATCAATTGCATGCTAAACTGCCAGGGCTTGGAACTTCATGTCAACACATCATATCCCTTCAGCAAGTCGAGCAGAATTACACTGGCCCACATATGTCGGAAGTTTGTGAGAATGGCGTGGCCCTTCAGGACCCTACAAATGTTTAGGGATCATCAGGAGAGAGTGTGTGCATACATATATACATAGTATACAGCCTCACAAGGATTGTACGGAGGATAATTTTCAGAACCTCTATTGTTGCCAAGCAGCCACAAGAATTCAATCTCGCCCCTCAGCTTCCTCATAGGGTGCGAGAGGAGCCTCAGTTGCTTTCTGATCCATCGCCTCCTCCTTATTAGGGTTTAGGGTTTAGGGTTCAGGGTATAGGGTTTAGGGTTCAGGGTTTAGGTTTTGGGGCAAGATCCGTGGTCAAGCATTTGATCCACTGCTAAAACCCTATGTATTTCAAGAATCAAGGACTTCTCTCCTGTGAGGCAGGCTCACACGTTCCTATAGGGGATTTTTCCACAGAGTACCGCAACCTTGAAAATTCACCGATCTAATTTGGGTTAGTGTTCACGAACATAAGATTAACTTATTGTACGGAGGAAACCCTATTGTTTACTACATACCCATATTCAAGTAATTTAAACCCTAAATCCTAAACCCTTAATCCACCCTAAACCTAAACTCTGTAAACCCAGATTATGAAAACTCCAATTAAATTCCTCATTATACCCTCATAAAACACTAATATCACCCTAATATATATATATACATACATACCCATTATATACCCTATATCCCCCAGTCATCCCAGGGGCAGCGACAAGGCTGGCCAGCCCCCAAAGACAGCTCTGTCTGGGACGGTCCGAATAGGATCCTCACCTGGCTGTCCGGGGATTTCGGTCACGGAAGGGCTTCCGGGTGTAGGATTTAAGGTTTAGGGTGTAAGGTTTAGGGATTAGGAGGATTGTTGTTTTGAGTTTAGGAATTAGGGGAGGGTTTTGGAGTTTGGGGGTGAGCGTGTTGGATTCCTGCAGGCTGTTTTCATCTGAAGGCTACATGGAAAGTCTGCAAAACTCGAGGTAGGGATTCCTATCCATTTTCACTAACGTCTACCAGACCGCCAGGGTCCTCCATCTTGTCCCAGTATTCTATATATGGAGGTTTCCCAAAATTAGGGGTACCTTTTTGGGGACCTCTTTCATAAGGACTATAGTATTTTGGGGTCTATAGCGGGGTACCCTAATTTTGGGAAACTACCATATATATATATATACATTTATACATGTGTGTACATCGATATAGTGACTTAATACATAAATTACTGTCATGACTCTCTCATGACTGTTGGTAAGTAACTTGGTAACCCAGTATATGAACCAAATGTCCATTACATGTTCAGCGTGTACGTCACGTACAGAAGATCATCATCAATGTCCATCTCATTGCGAGTACTCACTTCCATTTGGTGCTCCCCTTCTCTGTTCTTAAGCCCTAAACCCCAAAGAAACCCTAAACCCCATATTATTGTAACCTATGTAACCTATATGAACACATAACCCCTTTAAACCTCTTAAAATGAATAGAGCCTATGGGGATGCATGCCTCGCTTGCTCCAGCCCTCCACCACAAAGGACTCGCCTCCTTGGTCTTCAAAAAGCTGGGTTTAGGGTGTAGGGTTTAGGGTTTAGGGCCGGTGAATAAGGACATTGTGAGTTTGGCGTGTCAGGAACTTGGCATCTCAGAAATTTAGGGTTTAGGGCATTTGGGTTCAGGCTCCGGTGCAGATCCATTGGGTTCCAGGAGACATGACTTCTCAAAATCGGGCTTGTGTGGAATCTACAGGCATACAGGGTTCCCAAAACAAGGGTCCCATTTTGCACCCCAAAATAAGAGGTGGGGAAATATGGTCTGTAACAAGGAGGGCCCATAATTCTGAGATTGACACATCTAAGTTAAGGATTTCACGGGGAGTACGGTGGTGTTGTAACGGCGATTCAAGAAGGGTTCTTTTGAGAACTGCAGGGAGTAAGCTTTTTCTCGCTCTTTGGAATTTGCCACTACACGGCCACAGGTCACGTGCGCTTAGTTTAATGCCTGCGGTAAGCCAACCTTCAAGACAACCCCACAAATGTGCCATAGAAAGATTCAGCGCCCAACTAAAAGGGTTTAGGGCTTAGGGTTTTGGGTTTTTGTTTAGGGCATACTGGTGACTCTTGTTAGCAACGACTGGCGGAAAGGATCCCTACAAGAGCCTCTATAGAAGCACCAAAAAGATCATAGCTTCTGCTGTCTCTGCCATTCCTTGATTCCGTACTAATAATCCTACACGCTAAGCCCTAGACCCTGCAGAATAGCTTCCAATCGATTTGCAATTCCATACGTCCCTGCTAGCAGTCAATGCTTCTTCTGTACTACTCTTCCCTCTCTGCGGCCCGTCAGCCCGTTCAGCTCAACTAAATCTAGCCTACTCCACATGACACCCTTCTTCTATTCTCCGTTTCTCTCCAAAATCCTGCGTATTGTAGCGTGCAGCTTCGAAGCACTAAATGCTAACGGGACCAAGGAATGCTGCAGGATCTTACTCACGCTATATACCATATTTCCATGCTATGAAGTACTTAGGTCATGCAGGGTTTTTTTTTCGTATCAACCCAAAGCCATAGAAGACTGAGACCAGTTTCGCTTTTGGAGGACCTTAGTCCGGACGAAGATGCCTTCGTCATCCTGCGGCGGCGTCCCGATCCCGGCTTCAGCTTATAGTCCCCCCTAAGTAGATAGAATACGAGGTATATGGGGATCTGATTATAATATGCCCGAATCCATATTCTCTCTACTTAAGGGGGGACTATATGTTTGGGGATTACCTGAGGCCCAGCAGATCTGAAGCTGAAGGTCTTTGGGATCTAAGTTAGGGGTGATACTTGGAGCGTCAGGGGGACTTAGTGAGTAGGATAATAACCTTTATAAACTATATAATAACCCTAGCTATTAATTATTAACCTACTTACTAAGTCCCCATGACCCTTAAAGTAAGAGCTGAGGGACTAGGCTTCAGGCATCAAGGGTTAGGTATGAAGGATGAGGGCTTGTGGATTAGGCATTGGGGGTTAGGGCTCATAAAGGGTTTAGGGTTTAGGGCGGTTCAGAGGGTTTGGGCCTCGGAAAGTGTCGTCTAGAGGCTGGGATTTGGTGGCTGCTGTTTATTGTAAGCAGTAAATATTCATTGACACCACTACAATTCGCAGTTAAAAAGCCAATTAACAACTATCTTAAGAAAAAAATATGTGACATGAAGGAATGGGCCACTATGTAGGGCTACTTTAGGGATCCATTCCTCCATTTCACCAATCGAACTTTGATAGCCAACCATAGTTCTGAACATCCCCATACGCAACACAAACAAATTCCCTCTGGCACTGGCACGCCCTATCTGACACAATTAGATGATCACCTTCAAAAAACTGGAGCCAAATCAAGCCCTAACAGACCCCAGTAGATCCAATGAACGTGCCTTGAGTCTGCAGATCGTCTTAGGCCCTCCGTGCCCATGTCTGGAGGGCTTGGCCCATGAGACCACTCAGTGTACTTTCTCGGAGGGTCTAACGATCACAGGTCTAGATATCGGTGTCATGAGGAATGTTTTCAAGGCTTGCCCGCCCGTCCTGGACAATCGCAACGGATCCACCTTCGCGCACTTTGGACGCATAGATTTGGTGGACATCTTCCAGGCGATCAGCGCAAAGGCCGGGGTATCCTTTGTTCAGAGCAACTTTGAAGTTTTTGGGCATGTAGCGACTCTGTGGTGACGTACCGGGCACAAAGCATCCTACTACACAAGCTTGTTCTAGCCGTTAGGTACTCTACATACAGCCAACCTCTTGACTTCTGGTGATGGTTTCTGCAAGCAGGAACCCAACCCCTGCCAAGAAGGAACCTCAGCAAGAGAGTCGTTTTGCTCTGAAGCTTGCTCTGAAGCTTACTCAAGAACCATCGTCCAGCAACGCAAATCGAGCACCGCAAGTAAATACTATTTTCCATGACCCTACACCAAAACCTCTGAACAAACTGCGAAGATGTCAGCATGTTAAGCGGTCCGTTGCCCGCGCTTCACTAAGCAGTAATTACACAAATGCTATCAAGTAGAGGAATCAGAAAAGGTAGATATAGTACTCCCTACACCCTGGGCTTACCCTTGGTTAGTTAGGAATGACAGAATGGATCCTAATAGTAGTCCCTATGTCACCCATTATAGTAGTTTTGATTGTGTAGCTAGGAATGACTGAATGGATCCTTGTAGTACTCCCTATAGAACCCATTATCTTTTAATCCCTTCCTTCATTCAAAGCTAACCAAAGGTAAGCACGCCGAGGCAGCCCCAAATCTGCCACGCAAATGGCACGCCAGCACAAACATGGCAAAGTGGCGTAGTGCCAGAATGGCTGTGCTGGGCCGCGCCTCCTTCCACATAATCCCACCCTCCACACCAACCATCATAAGCCACAAGCCCGGGAAGGTGGATAATCTTAAGGATTAGAGTTGGGTCCTTGGGATTATAGGGTTGAGGGTACCGCCCCTATTTGACGAATCCCGTCTCCCTTATCCTAAGCCTCCCCACCCACGTAATCATACGCCCCCCCGCCAACATAAAACCAGTGAATATCATGCAGAAGATTCATTTATAGGTGGTTGCGGGGGTTATGACTAAACAAGGTGATTAGAAGGCTCTAAAAGTTACGGAGTGTTGTGGGAGTTGTAGGGCAGGGAAACTATGGACCCTGTGCTGGGCTTCTATCCCAGGGTACGAAGGGGACTGGGAACTCTGTGTTAACTTAAGGCTGTAAGGCTCATCAGGAAACCCCAAGGTTTTCCGTGGTGTCTCTTGATTACACATGGGTGGTTGTCAAAATTCTGGTCCCTTTTTGGATCCCTACTATAATACGGCACTTAACATTTTGGGTACCCAAAACGGGATCATAATTTTGACAACCACCCGCATGAGCTGCGCAAGGTCTGAAAAGAGCGTTCAGCACATCATCTCAGGGATTTCCCGCGGCAGGGCCGGGCAGCATGTAGAGCCAAAGACGTACTTATGGGGGGCTGTCAGGATTCTAGTCCTTTTCGCGGCACCATGAAGATTCGGAGGCGTATGCTAGGGGCCTAAAACACAACCACAATGTTGACAACCCAACGTATAGGGATGGTAGGGCTGTTGAGGAGTATGTCGGCATCATTTTGGAAATTTACTGCCTCTTCGAGGTATAGCATTAACTCGAGTCGAGGCACATGTCTGATCATGTAGGGATGTGCAAGTGGCCGTGTCCAGAAAACTAAGAGCTACAGAGGAGTCAGCCAGTACGAAAGCTAGAGGACACGTGGTATGACTCGTGCTACCAAACTCCCAAAATGCATCGCGTTGTGAAGCCCGTAGACCTTTAACTCCATACGTGTGATTTAGCACCATCACGAGAAAGTATCCGGTTGCTCCTCTTACGGTGCTTCCTCTTACGGTGCTTCATGCGCCCAGAAATACCCAGAAAGCGGCCCACAATTTGAGAAAGTCCTAGCACCGCCAACCCTTCATCGATTCGCCACGGTCGTTGAAAAGGCCATTTTCGGCTTGAATGCTCACTGACAAAGAGATCACAAACCCTAAACCCTAAACCCTAAAAGACAAGGTCTCCTCGAAGGGTAGACGTGCGTCGCGGTGAAACTTCGCGCGCTCGCGGGCCTCATCGCCCCGGAGCGGGTGGGCTGCGCCGCCATGGTAGATCCTTTGGGAGGTGGGCTAAGGGAGGTTGATACACACGACGGGACCATACACAGACATTCGGCTAACATCTGGGCATGTTATTTAGGCTAGACCTTAGACAAGTAGGAATGGCACCTACGGCTTTGGGCGTATTGATGTCGCAAGTTTGCACAGATCTCTGAAATGAAGATTTCGCATCACCCTCATATGAGGAGTTGTCCAAATTAGGGGCTCTTTTTGGGGTAAGGCCGCATTGTAACGCGGGGACACTCCAACGGCCGACATGGTGACATTTTTCCACATGAGGCCAAATGACTCAAATTTCACCGTCCGCTGGGTGCAGAGATCCGCGATCCCGCGCTTGAAGGTCGCGGCGCGCAGACAGGAATGGCGCATGCGCGCAGGAAAGCTGCAAGGGATCACGTCTTGTCCATGCTGCAGGTGGATTTTGGAAAAAGCTTTTCATGATGCTGGGAGATGAGATGAGGTGCTCCATTTGAGCTCTTTATGGGCTGAGCCTGAGTTCATGAATTCACCTTGCCGACAAGTGTCTTGCATAAAGGCTGCAGAATCTGGGTTTTTGGGGTTTAGGGGTTTAGGGGTTTAGGGTTTAGGGTGTAGGATGTCCTGGCAAAGTTGCTCACACTGCTCGTTGATGGTTGCTGGTGCCCCACCAAGAAATGCCAATTGAAACCATGTGTCTGCCGAAGCTTTGTGTGCTTTGACATACATGTTTTGGAGCTCACCGGAACCCATGGCAGATGCTCCCCGTCAGGATCACGATGCTTCGCAGGAAGAACTCTGGGATCCAAGTATACAAATCGGGCCCTAAACCATGTAAGTCTTACCTACATTGGGCTATGTGCATCCCCGGGGAAACTCATCAGAACTTGTCCAAACTGCGGCGATTTCATCTTTAGCGCTTGACGCTTATGATGTTTGAGCCAAAGCTGCGACTTGAACAAGACCAGGGTTTAGGGATGCCAGGGCTGAGGGTAGGAATCAGGGTTCAGGTAGGGTTTGGGGTGTAGGGATTATAGGGCTTAGGGTAGGGTTTAAGGGCTTAGGGTTAAGGCTTAAACCCTAAACTCCTATATAACCCCCATATTTATATAACCCATTATAGTGGTTTCCATTTTCTTTTCCATTATCCCAATGTTAACCCAATATAACAAACATTTTCCTGTAGTTAAACCCCAAACCCTAAACCCCAAACCCTAATACTTTGGGATTCCGAGCCCCATCCCAGATGATTGAGGCAAACACGTACTTGTGCATCAGCATAAGCTTGGAGCATCTGCGCAGCCTGGCAGGTATTAGATTCGGGCATAAACCCTAAACCCTAAACCCTAAACCTCTAAACCCTAAACCCTAAACCCCTAAACCCCTAAACCCTAAACACAGGACTTCAGGTTTAAATGTAGAGCATGGAGTGCATGCAGTCTTGATTACTAGTTCTGAGTAGGCAAGAAAACATTATAATCCCTAGAAACCTTATGTCATTTATTCCCTTATTCCCAACTAACCACCACTAAGTTGGGGCATCAGGCGGAGGGCTCACGTTGAAGGAGTGCCGCGCTGTAGGTGCTTAAGGGACGAGCACATAAATCCCAAACCCGAAACCCTAAACCTTAAACCCTAAACTAGCAAACACTAAGAAAGAAAGGAAGCAAAGAACATCAGCTCAGAGTAACTCCAACGTTGCGTCTCGGTTGGTTTAGGGTTTAGGGTTTAGGGTGTATGCTGCAGGTACGGACAAGTAGTGGCTACTTGGTAACAAACTTGGATAAACAATTCTTGAGACATCAGAGATAGATAGGGGTTTTGAACAATTAGGGGTCCCTACTTGGGCGTCCCTACAATAAGGACTATAGCATGTTGGGTCCTAAATTGGCGTCCCCTATTTATGAAAACTATACCTAATACGTTCTAATTGCGCTGGTGTCCTTATGATATCAAACACAGGAGGTGATGGACAACCAAGGATGCGCACAGAGGCCTCAGAAGTCTTTCGTCTGAAGTGATCAGTTGCTGGATGGTCCGTTTCAATGTCCTATAGCTGCCTTCAGCGACTTGGGAAGGGCTCGGGCCGGGTGTCCACGATCTCTTGGCCATTCTATGCTATTACCAGATATCCACGGTTCTATATAGCTGCGTTGGTAATGGTTTGGATTACTCAGTGAATGGTGGCTATCCCTAACACCAACCCTGGACGGCCCACCCTACACTCCAAGCCCTTCACGCCAAGCCCCGTCAACCCTATATCCTTGCTGAGCCCGACACCGTAAAGCCTGGACCCTAAAACCCTGAACCCTAAAGCCTGAAATCTGAACCTACTATCTGAAATATGCTGAACCTCAAGTTCAGAAGTCCTCCCTGCAGCCTCCTCTGCATGAAAATTCTTGGCCTGTCAACTCTGGTTTTGCTGGCCGTTGTTTAGCTGGGAATGTGAAGGAATGGAAACAAATATGGAAGCTACGATGATGGTTATATAAGGACTACCATAAGGACCCATTCCTTCATTCCTAGCTAACCGACCAAAGGCCAGTTTAAATGTCAGGGCATAGGTCTCAGCCTTGAAGGGCTTAGCTCGAAGGGTTCGGGGCTCAGGGTTCCAGGCTTAGGACTTAGAGTTCAGGATTTAGGGATTGGAGTTAACTGTTACGATTCAAAATTCGTGGATTCTTTAGTTGAGAGAGCTAACGTTCCCATGATTGCTGGCAAGCGTTTCAGTACTTACCCTCCCGCAAGCTAACATTGTGTGCTGATATGCTCCCTTTTCTAAGCACCACGGTCTTGGAAGGGTTCGGCTTTGGGGTTTGCATGCTAGTCAGGGGAGTGTAGGGTAGGTTGAGCTTTAAGGGCGACTGTGCCACTATGAAACAATCTGGAGTCTTGTTGCACAACATATGGTAATCTGCCAAATGGGAGTCCCCAATATAGATCCAAAATATTGTGGTCCTTGTTTTAGGGTCCCGCTAAATGGTGCCATGAATTTTGGGATACCCCTCCATAATTAGTGACAATAGGCCCCTGCATGAATATGGGCATAGGAGTGAAGGGCAACTTGGAGGGTCGCCGGAACTAGTAAGTTGTGGTCAGAATACCTCAAACCGTTACGGACCCCTATATTGCATAATCTACCACGTCATCTCCATTCACCTACCTACTAAGCCCCCCTGATCCTCCAAGTACCGCCCCGTGGCTGCGGTTTAAGGCGCAGGTTTTACGTTTTAGGGGTGCGTTTTAGGGGTGCCTCAGGTGGGTGGAGGAATCTTACAGGACTTGGGATGACAGCCCCCGACCATGAATCCTGTTGTTCCTGGTGCTCAATTTCTGGTGGGGAATGCAGCATGCGTACTGTTATAAAGGGGCAGGGAAACGGAGGGATAATGCAGGGAATCGCTCTCCCACTCCCCTTAGGCATCAGCAGGGTTCAGGCTAAATCAGGGAACGATGTTGCGACGGTTGCCCCAGTCAATTTGAGGCTAAGAGCTCCCCGCCCCGGTATTCGCGGTGTGTGTCCGAGACCGACAGGCAGCTTCACACGATATGGTGGTTTCCCTAAATAGGGGGACCCCAATATAGACCCCAAAACACTGTAGCCCTTATTCTGGGGAACCCTGAAAAGGTACACATGGTACACCTAATTTCGGGAAACTACCATTTAGACATGGCAACGAGGGCCAAACCAAATCGTTCGAAGGACTGCTAGGATGTTGAAGCTGGGGCTTTCGGCAAGGGGATCCTTGATGCCAACGCTTTTGGGTGTGATTTTGTGGCAAGCCTTAATTACGGCCCCTGGCGGACAACATGTAGCCATACTACTCGTGGTGCCCATGGCACACTTGCAGTATCAATATTACCCGTGCCTACGCTCAGCTGTTCAGCGTGGCTGAAACGAACCGCAACTATGTTCATTGTTTGGACTGTACAGAAATCTTGCAATAAGCCATCAAGCAAAAAAAACGCACGCATCCATACAACTTCACAGTTCTTTCCACAAAAGAAAATCTAACAGGTGGGCCCTCGACATGAATCTTGCTTGTATTCGGCACTCTGCAGGTTACTTCAGCTTCCCCAAACTGATAATCCTCTGATACTCCTGATCAGTACCCAGAAAAAATGCTCTTCGACTGGCACCTGGCCTCAAATTTTGGGTAATGGCTGCCCTTCAATCCGTATGATCCCTATAGTTTCCGCTTCTTTTCCATTATCCCAGCCTAACCTCTATAAATAAATCTATATATGTAATTACACATAATCCCTATAACTCCAATACAACCTTACTATTACTCTATGATAAGCCCAAAGTCATGTTCGAGCTCCGGCTTTATTCACTGAATTCAGCTGCAGCTATGCCTTGCCGATAGCCTCTTCAGCCAGCATGTAGAAAACACCTGAGGGTTCAGCAACCAGGTTCGCGGTTTCGGGTAAGGGTGTAGTTGAAGGCTGTAATTAGAGCGTTTCGTGCTCGTGTGCCCCAGAATGAAGGTCCATCTTCTGATGACTAAATCAGGGTTCCTGTGGGTTCTTATGTCAGCAAGTCTACTGCAGTCTACCAGCATTTCTCAAAACATGCCTCATATACTCCATACTACGGGCCCGATGATTCCTCCGAACCCCCAAGTCCCCAATCCTTAAACATTCAAAGCCGATAAGCCTGGATAGAACCCACTTGCCAATTACAGAGAGCCCCCTGCAGTTTGTACCTTGTGAAAGGCGACCTTTTCCTTGCATAACCACCTTTGGAGCCTGAAGCGCGGCAAAGACTATAACCCCTAAACCCTAAATAAACCCTATAGCCCCAAACCCAAATCAATCCTGAACCCCAAGCCTCTGAATCCTGAACCTCATGCCGTAGTCCTCGAGAGCAGAAGCCCTAAATTCTGAACCTAAATCCGACATGATCCCTGAAACCTACAGGCTACCCTAAAAGTAATCTCTGAAAATGAGAAACTGAAGTTTGGAGTCATGAGTCCTGAGCCCCAAATCCCGACTCTATGATGGTCTATGCCCCTTGGTTCTTTGTTTGCCTTTTCAGGGCCTACTACTGCAATTCTGCAAACCTTCACGAATGCGGGGAAGCACCGCATTGCCACTGCCCTTTGACGAAATCAGGAGTTCCAGGAAAACGGCAATTAAAAGCGTCTAGCCCAAACCCACACTATGTCTACTTGCTGGTGCTTCAGGGGGAGCAAGGGATGGGGTACAGGTACTCCAACAGGTGTATACAGGGATTCGGTAAGGACAGTTATAGGGAACAACTTCCCCACTACCCCTCCAGAAGCCGCAAGTTTATGGTCTTAAGGATCTGGGATTAGGCTTTGCTTCCGACGACTGTTTCACAGGTGCCTGAGCCGTGTTTACACCAAACTGCCAACAAACCTCATAGGAACTCATCACATCCCGCTTTAAAACACACTCCTTCCTGATAACAGGATTTTCCCTTCTCCTCCAGAGAAAACCTAAGGAAACCAGTGGAAGCTAAAGAAAGCTAAGGACAGCTAAGGTAAACCAGAAAATGCCAAGAAATGCTAAAACTTTCCTGCAAGCATTTCCTGCAACTTATTAGTTCTAGGGCTTAGTGTTCAGGGGTTCAGGTCCAAAGGATTCACCGCTTCAGCCCTTTGGAGTTTGGGGATTTCACTCTGATTGTTTACAAAGATAAGTAAATCCACCAAAGCTAAGAAATTCCATGAAAGCCTAAATAAATCCTACAGAAGGCTAAGGAAATCCCTCAGAAAGCTAAATGCTTCCAACAAAAAGCTACACAATGATAGACAAATCCCAGATTTCGGGGCTTCTGCCGGAAGATTTCAATGCAATTCTGAGAACAAGATTTGCAAGGGTTTTATCTAGCCCCTAATTCTTGCAATGTTCATTAAAGAGGGCTGTTTTGAAGTCGGCTGACATAGCCCCCTAAGAAAAACCCCACTGGCTGCACAACCGTCAGCTACTATAACCTAAACCCATGCTGCAACCATGACCTCATAGCGATGATATCTGCAGTCTGAATGTGAAGAACGCCAAACCCTGGAGTTACATAACATCATCGAAGCCCGGTTCGGCTCGTTCTTGCCATCCAAGCTACGGAAGTCACGGCGCCCAGACTCCGCGAAGGCTGCCGCGCAGCTACCCAAGTCCTGAGCTTAGACGTTGGAATTCACTATATAACCCCTATATAGCAAATTCCTCTGTTCCCCTACAAACCAGCTATCCGGCTTAGGGTTCAAGGCTGCAAGATTTGTGTTTACGGCTTGGGATCCAGGGGTTGAGCCCCTTTTAGCGGTTCCTGGAATAAGGATTGCAGTATGTCGGGGTACATAGGACAGAGGACCCCAATTCGGGAAACCCAAAAATCTGACCCCTAAACCCTAAACCCCAAACCCAAGCCGTATGCAATTGAGGTTCCCGTGGCGTCATGACCTCCGCCAGCTTGCCTTAGTTTTCTGAATTATGCTAGCTAAGTACAGGCACAAGCCCAAAGCGTCCATGTAGCTATATATATATATCTATCTATCTATTTTCCTGGGCCCCACAGTAATTTTTAGCAACCCTAAACCCTACACCCCGGACCCTAAGTATATTACATACCTACATAGACCTCTTGGGAAGGTATGGAGTTTAAAGAAGGAATCCAGAGCTCTGGGAGGGAGGACCAGGAAGGGAGAGGGTTTCGGGTTTAGATATGTGGGAGCAACGTTAGGGTCCCATTTTGGTACCCCTAAGTATTAGGTGCTGCAATATGCTTCATATAAACCAACAAGGCATGAACACTAAGTACTACTGTAGGTGCTGAAGAAGAGCCCTACAAAACTAGATACATCATGTCACGAGTGCTAAATGCCTAGTTTGGGGCGACTAGGAACTGAGCTCTTGCAGGGCTCTCGCGCCTCAGATTTTATCCGGTAACCTCCATTCGTGCCCCATAGCCCTAAACCCTAAACCCTAAAGCTCCAAACCCTAAAGGAGGAAGAAGAACCAAGACTCTCTCCCAAGCATTACCCAGTATATGTTCTCCATAATGCACTTTTGCCATGTGGCAGGCGCGTAAAGCAGCCCATTTCCTTGGCAGGTTATGTGCTGCCTACAATCCTTGTGATCTGATGGTTTCTGGATGCTGGATTCTCGTTTATACCCCCAGCAAGACCATGTAGCTAAGTTACAATACGAGCCGCAAGAGAGGACCCATGAAGTTGAAAAAAACGTATCCTGGCCGGTGCCCAAGTGTATTCAGCGGTCTCAGAAGCTTTTTGGCATCTTATGATCCCATGCTAGAGGGCGAATAAGTAAACAGATTTTCAAGTTGAGCCTTGTGAAGGAACGACAGAATTCGTTGTCCGCTGTTCGGTCGAATTCTGTTCTCAGGGAGAATCTTATTACTAAACCCTAAACCTTAGACCTGAAGCCAAGAGCTTGCAGATAGCTTTCCTTATACCCGCCAGGCTTCTTCGGAGATCAAGAGTACAACAGCTAAACCCTGAGCCCCATGGTCCCTCAAACCATAATCAACTCTAGATCCGTATAGGAAAATACCACCTGTAGCTTAAGAAGGGCCACAGGAGGGCTTATTTCAGCAACGACGCACAGCCAAGGGTCCAGAAATTCCCCAAAGGGTCCAAAGTACCTATATGGTACAAAGTATGGCTTCTGTAGTAGTAATTTCCCTTATGGTTTGGGTAAGTATTCCCCATGTGGGTACTTAGGACCCTTTGGGTTCTAGCACACTGGCATGGTGCGAGCCGAGGGTCCACGTTGCATCTGCAGTGCCACCGGCAAGTGGCCGCGATGCCTTTAATGTGAGCCATAATCTAAACTCTGAAAGGGTTTATGTAGGGATTATATAGAGGACTACTATAGGGGTTCTCAAGGGGGTACTAGGAGTTTAGGCTATGGCTCATGTGAGGGCTCAACGTGCAAACAGATATAGTTCCGAAGATCGAGTCAGACCACCTTTCAATTCCAAAGGGGTCGCTGTTCCATCCTTGTGTACGTTATTTGTCGCCATGTGCTACCAGGAACAGTGTAAAATGTGACGGTGTGTGACATGATGGTTGGGCAGGGGCTGCCTGGTCTATTTATGTTGACTTTCCTGCACGACGGGGCCGTGGTTGGAACACCCAAGACCAGGCCTTGTGATGCGTCTACATTCTTGGACAAAGTTCTCCCGCCAAGCAACAGAAGCATGGGTAAGGTTTTGGATGCCATAGGCCCGAGCTTCAAATAATAGCGAGTTGATGATGCATAGACGTAGTTGTGATTTGTCCATGTTCTTGTTTGTCTAGTCATCCGTTCAATAAACACACCCTCAGACACCCGTTGCTAGTTCCTTACTGGGAGTTTTTCAAGAAGCCATAATTCCATCTCAGTTTTCAACTGTAGTATACAGGAAATTGTTAAGGACGGATGTTCAACAATTGCCCGGCTTTTTCGTAAACTGCTGACCCAGCCGCCAGGGAATGGCAGTGTGCCACATGCATCTCCGCGACGCTGCGCACCTTCCAATGAGAAGGGCCAAATGCAGTTTCTAGGGCGTACAGGGTTAAATACCCCTAAACCCTAAACCCTAGGGCTGAAGGAGCTTAAGGCTTACCCTGGAGGGAGTAAACCCCTCCACTCCTCTTGTAGTACAAACTCTTTCCGACAGTACGATGCTTCCTGAAATCTCCGAAGACAAGTGCCCTTACTCGTTCCTGCCTCCTGCAATCCCTGGAAGACAGTGTTGCGAGCAGGGAAGCCCGACCCTACACATAAAACTCCAGCTTACAAACATACCCTAAGGGTCCAAGTCCCTAATAATCACATACTTACCCCAAACTTGTACTATAACTACCATTACACAAAACCCAAGTACCTAATTATTGGGTACTTGGACCCTCTGGAATGCTTGCCTCTCGACTTTGCGGGGGGGCTGCAACCTCCACGAGCGTCTCTAACCTTCGCAAGTGGACGTTCGTATGAATTAGGGTTGAAAGCGGTCAGAAAACGGAAAGGGTTTAGGGGTTCAGGTATAGGTCTGAGGGATTAAGCGTTTCTGGTCTAGAGCAGGGTTTATGTACCGGTTTCAAAGATTGTAAGGGAAGATCAACTTCTACCCTGGAGTTTGCAGAAAGCGCCATTCCAAGTCGGGCCCAAGGGGGCAACTTCCCCGCCCAAACTGTTTTGCTCTGGCCTTGCAGGGTCTTCCAAACGGGCAAAGCCGAGACCAGAACCACCTCTATACAATCCTAAGTGGGCCATAATCTAAACTCCTAGTATCCCCTTTAATACCCCCTATAGTAGTACCCTCCATAACTTTCTCTTTAAAAACTCTTCCAGAAGTTTAGACTACAGCTTATATACATTTCTGATACCTGGGCTTTTCAGCGCAGGCTTGAGACCATCTTCTTGTAACTCTCTAGTTTCGTGCTCTGGGTTCTACTCTCGTAGGACAATGTTGCAAAATATCTGGACATACAGTCTCACCCACTATAGTCACTAGATGTACCGTGTACTACCCGTCTTGAAGAGGTGAGACCATCATTGAGAGGACCTCAAACAAAAAGGTCCGAAGACATCCTGCAGAGCCCATTCCCCACACGACCCTGCTACAACCAAGTTCATGGAATTCGCAGCAGGCAACACGGTTCTTGAAACATCCTTCTCCCAGGGTCCCGTCAAGCAAGAACCAGAAAGACTACTACTCATTCGGACTCAGAATCCATGTTGGGAGTGAGGAAGGTTCTGCACCGGACCGGTGTGGGGCTTACCCTGAAAATGCTCGGCAAGACTTTGAAAGGAGGACTTGTGAAAGGAGGACTGACATTGAAAGCATTGGTTCGATTTCACCTGACCCCAAATAGAAGAAGACCTCATGTCCCAACCAAGTGAGCAGTGAACTCTTCAGATGTTTTTGGGCATCATGTTGCACAAATGGGTACTCCACACTTTCCATGGCTTCTTGGGTCCCTGTTACCGGGTTTCTCATACTAAAGGCTTTTAATTAAGAAATACCCATGTGCAGCATATGCTACGGACTCCTTTCATGACGCATTCAATTCCTCTGAACTTCTCAGGTCAAGCAGCTCTTTAGGTACAGCTCGCCGCTGTACCGGTGCATATGAGGAGCCAGACACACACACTGTCGACGGCCTTCCATGCAAGGGAAATTCATGAATCCTAACCAACCCCCCCGTTACTACCTCCCCTCCTGGCTCCACCGCGAACTAGGGGGAGGCATAGTGGGGAAGTACAGGGTGGTGGCAGTCAAGGTAGCAATTATACCGGAAAGCCCCAGCTTTGGGTTGATTACACCAAACCACAGCTGAGTAGTGTTTTTTTGGTGGTTAAACCTAGTAAGATTATATTCCTTGTAAAAATTACTATACCCCAAAAGGAGGATATAATCTTACTCTATAATGGGTACCACAGTATCCCCAAATAAAATACTACTCAGCTGAGATTGGACAACTTGATTCCAAACTGTTGATAGGACATCCTGTAGAGTCCTTGCCAGGTGCCCACATAATGATGTCTACTTGGGGGCCATAGGAGTTCTACGGCAGTATTTTGCCATTTGGGCCTAAGTGTAGACGCAATCCTAGACCCCAAACCCTTGACCCCCTATACATCACCGTCCCTTGTACAACCCTTCTAGAACCCAAAGCTACCTGACACCTGGACTCACAACCCCATACCCTTTTGGGTTTTCAGGCAGAAGAAGCAGCTGGTAGCCTCGATAGCCATCTCAGAGTCCTACGAAGCCGTCGGCCGCTAGAGCTGGTCGCTGCAATCATGGCCGAAGCAAGGAGAAAGAGGGATTTCTAGGGGTGTATAGGTGTATGTAGGGCTTTCCCCAAATTAGGTGTACCCTTTTGGGGGTCCCCATAAGAAGCATTATAGTATTTGGGGGTCTATATTGGGGTCCCCCTATTTTGGGAAAGTACCCTCTAGGTTTTGGGCTTCATCTCAAGAATGATTCCTAGGAGTGTACAGGTGTATGTAGGTTTTGGGCTGTATTACAATATGGAGAATGAAGCCTAGACCTCGCAGGGGTTCTAGGTATTATATAGGGATTTCCTTACCGCCAATTCGAGGCGATAGGAGCACATGAAACACTTTTGCTTCTCAAAACCCTAAACCCTAAAACCCTAAACACCTACACCCTAAACCCTGTGTAACCTGGGCAATCCAAAGTTTGAGGTGACGCATAGCTAGACCTTGACAACCCCAACTCTGGTTTGTGGAAGTTGCCACTTACTAAAGCGTCTAACTCCATATAATGGCCTACAAAAAGGAGGGGGGAGGGGAACGTATTGCAAAATGCAGGCATAAGAGCCGTAAGTTCTTGTAGTCCTTCTGGCAACTAAGTATCCATATCTCAACAAATCAAGGCACACAGTTTGGTACACAACTTCTCTTTAAGCTCCAGTCTTGACTGTAAGAAATACTTGCTGAAGCTAGAGATGATTAATTTTGAGCGGAACATCTGCGGAGTGAAGTCTTGGGGCTTAGCGTTTAGGGTTAATGCTTTGAGTGGCAAAACCTATTATAATCCCTATAGAACGCTAGCTTCCATTTCACCTTCCATGTTCTTTCCCATGTGTTTCTCTATTTCTAGATAATGTCGACATAATCTGTATCATTCCTAGAAACTCCCTCCCTGTGGGTATTGAGCTGGCACGGGCATAATGCATTTTTTGACGGGGTTTGGGGGCAAGAAAAAGATTGTATCTTGCACAAGTTTCAAGAAGTTATTGCGACATAACATTAGACATTAAACCCTAAACCCTAAACCGACCCTAAACATGGATTCCCGATGTAACTGCCGGCACAAGGAAGAAATTAATTGGCACTCGTGGCATTGAGCCAGCTGCGGACGGGTATCTAGACAGCAGGTTGGATAGCTGGATTCAGGGGTGAGCACTCTTTGCATCCTTCTTTCTGCTTTCTAATACCTAGTCTCCTTGCCATGCAGGCAGTGTGAGATAGGTGCAAGTTGGGGTAGTATTCAATGACTTATTCCTCCTTGGGTGCTCGGACCCGTAACTCCTCTTCAAGAACAGAGTACTGCAAGTGGATCTCCTGCTCCGAGGAAGTCCCATAAGTGGGGTGTACCTGGATGCAGGCCATCCATCCTCCATTTAAAGCTTCCTAGCAATGCAGATTCTCAATGTCGGAGCGAATTATTTAACAGGGACCTGGTTTGCCAAGCCTGCTGAAACCTATGGCAAAATTCATGCATGCAATGTTTATTACGGGTACATGCTCACACATGGTATGCGCTCTTGCAGCGGAAAGGGCTTATAGGGCTTCCATATAGGGTTCATATAGAATTGAAAGTTGAAGGTTTCCCAGAAACTGGGGGTAGCTTTGCCCGGGTCCGTTTCATCAGGATATAACGATTGCAAACTTTTGGGCGTCTCTATGGGGGGGTTCCCCTATTCATCACAAAAAACATGTCTGTCAGTGAACAGGGAAATGAGTGCAGGTCAGTTTGAAGCATGAAGGCCTGATGATGGTAGCACAGTGGCGTGCATGAGTTGCAAAGGGGGTTACAGGCTATGTCTATGTCAGGGATTTTCTATAGTACTTATATGGGTACTTCCCAAAATTAGGGTCCCTTTCAAGGGGTCCCCACAATAAGGATTATAGTATACTAGGAGCTAGAGTGGTCTCCCTCTATTTTGCGAAGCTAAAATACGTTTATGATGACCCTAGATTGCATTTCATTCTCGATTTGCTTTGACATTTGATTCTCCCTTAGTCGCCGTAGTCGCAGATTCCCATCTCCTGCCTTCAACTTAGGGATCAAAGTGAGCTATGCTCTAAACTCCCGTATCCCCCTTCATACCACCTGTAATACTTTTCTATGTAATCCCCTATATAAGCCCTGTTAAGGAGTTTAGACCCTAAACCCTAAATCCTAAATCCGAAACCCTAAACACAGGGGCTACAAAGGGGCTGATATACTCCCCCAAAATAATCCCCGATATAACCCTCCCTTTATATATTGAGTTTACACTGTATAACTCACGTGGCAGCAGGGGCAGGCTGACCTTCACACGGTGCTTGGGAATCTGCAAGGCTTCTGCAATGGAGCGAGTGAACTTCAGCTTGAAGACATCCTGCAGCCACGCGGCTTTGGGTTAAGGGCTTATGGCTTAGGGTTTAGGGCTTAGGGTCAGAGGTTCAACTTACCATACTGAGGGAGAAATTCTTACTACATGTCATATAAGCCCATCATGGTAACTTGTGACAAATTCCTTATTTGCAAACAAATCTCCATCCTGAGGGTCAAAGTTCCCAAAGTATTAGGCTTCTAGGTGCTCAAGCCGACTTAGATTACAGCTGTTATCTTACTGGTTCTTAGTAGGGAATTAGGGAGTGTAATCCCTGTATTAGATAATCCCTACATCGTATATGCCCTTGTTCCCTACTAAGAACCAATAAGTTATGGGACCCAAAGCCTCATCTAAAGCCTGGCGGATGTATGCTGGAGTTTTTGGGTTGTACGCTCAGGCTTTTAGGGTTTGCAGTTTGAGGTACACGGTGTATGAAGCATGGGTGCAGATAGCGAGTGGATCTCAGCAGTGAAGCACCACTGAAGGCTCAACGCAGCAACTGCTAGCAAGTTCTGCCGCGACAACTAGGCAGCAAAGGAGCTATCCAGCTTCGTATACTCCAGCGTCTTTTATAGGAATTATGCCGGCTTCTTAACGCTTCAATACCATACTTTCATCTGATGGCTGGCTGCGGGCGCTTCTTAGCTTTTGCACATGACATGCCGCGATCACGTTTCTAACTCCGGGATTTGGATGTTTATTTGAAAAGTTTTCTTCGCAAAGTTCGTCAAAAAAATTTAGAAACTACATTAGCACTGGATCATGTGCGGGGCTCCATTAGATTTCATATGAGCTATATAGTCTAAACCAACTCCTATAGTATCCCCCTTGGTAACCCCCGTGAAGCTCCCCAATAGAATCGCCTAATTATGCCCCTTTGAGGAGTTTAGACGCTAAACAATTCCGTATGCAAACCCTCTTGAAGGAGTTTAGAATGTAGCCGCATATGCAGTTCCAGACAAAGCCAACTGTTTCTTCTTATGATTCTACGCTCTTCCTTGTTGGTTAAGGGTTTAGGTTTGGGGTTCAGCTGCCCAATGAGACCCTCCGCATCCAAATGTCGCCATGTAGGCAAGATTTATTTACAGAATTCAGAGGCCCAATGTTGGTATTGTTCGTATGTTTCGGTCCCTTTATAGCCCTTTCATAACCCCTGTTCCCATTTCATGTTCAATGTGCCTTTCCATTTGATTCTCCACTATTGGTAGTATTTGTATACTTGGAGTGGCACCTGTAGCTTAAAAAGACAAATCCTGCAGGAGGAGCTCATAGGGTTATATAGGGATAATGGACAAGAAAATGGAAACTACTGTAGAGTACAATAGGGTTTATATAGAGATAATGGAAAAGAAAATGGATACTACTATTTGAGTGCTTGAGTTCCCTCAAAGTACATCTGCACATCTTAGATCCTAGGCTGTGTTTTGAGGAGAGCTTCTGAGCTTGATACCCAAAACCCCTAAACCCTGAATCCTGAAGATACCCAAGGCTCTAGTCAATCCCTTCAAGGAGGCCTTAAGGTTACAGGCGCACTACTAGGTCACTAGGCCTCTGCGGAAGGCCTCGCTCCAGGGGTATACATTAGATGAGTTAGGTGGACCTGTAATAGTGGTAAACTACTATGCAATAGTTTCTGTTTTCTTTTCCGTTATCCCTATATACCCCTATACTACTATACTATGCTGTACTATACTATACTATACTATACTATACTGTATACTATACTATACTATACTATACTGTACTATACTATACTATACTAGACTATACTGTACTATACGATACTGTAAGTATACTATACAGTAGTGGCCATTTTCTTTTCCATTACTGACAATGTTCCAGCCTTGCTGGATAGCATCTGCCGTGACGCTGATGGGCAAAGCTGAAGCCACTTGAAGGTTCATGGGAAATAGTAACTACTTATAACTGGGTCCCTTTAAGGGGGTTGTAGGGATGTATAGGGTTTAGGGTTTAGGGTTTAGGGTGCATGGGAAATAGTAACTACTTATAACTGGGCTTATAACCCTACTTATCCCCTACATGGCCTTTTAGGGGTTGCCCCAATTTTAAGTAGGGTTAGAACCCCAGTTATAAAAAGTTACTGGGTCCCATGACCCTCCAAGCACAGTCCCGCCTCCGTGTGCAAAGCAACGGTGTCCATGGTCAAGTCTTCCAACCTTTCAGATTCAGTGACTACTGAAGTAAATAGATAGGGTTTAGGGTTTAGGGTTTAGGGGTATATGGGAAGCTTCTTTTAATATACCCGAAGCCATACCCTATCGACTGAAGGGGGACTATACAGTTTAGGGTGTGGGGTTGTGGATTCAGGAGGTTTTGCGGCTTGAACTTCGTTTTGGGTGCACCCGGTTTAGGCTGCTGTCATGAAACCTTCCAGCTACTCTGTCTCGCACAGTTGGTATAACCAGGAATGCTTGCAAATCTTGGCCCTCGGAACTTGCCGTCGTAGGGCCACGCAGGGCTATTGCGAAAGAGACCCTAAGCTCTCAAATCTAATCTTAAAGCCTAGGCACCAAACCCTACATAGCCTGAAATCTCGTCACGTGACCCGCAACCCCAATCCTTAACCCCTCAACCCACATCCTAATCCCGCAGCCCTCGACCTCAAAGCCTAAACCCTAAACCCAATTGAGTAGGGTTTTTGTTGTGTTGAACCAAGTAAAATACTATTCCTTATCTAAAATACTATACTCAAAAGGAAGATATACTCTTACCGTATATAAGGTACCATAGGATCCCCAAATGAAATACTACCCCATTGAGTGGAGGAGTGCTGGACCAACTGCCAGTTTGAAGGGCCTTTCAAAGTCACAGGTGAGTAGCGTTTTTTTTTTCGTGGTT